>JALIZF010001320.1:0-240132 GCA_029948255.1 Telmatactis stephensoni
CCCTCCCCACCCCCCCCCTCCCCCATGCAAACCAATATCAATGTCTTCCTACCATTACCTAAAAGAGGCATCTTAAGATATGTAGGGCTCTCAACAGATCGAGCTCATGCACCCTGCATTATTTTTCTCTGAATCTCACTATTTATTTCACTGCAATTTCATCCTAATCCTGCCACAATTCCCCCCTCCCCACCCCCATATTCCCACTGTATTTTTGACTTGATCACCAGTCCTACCCCCAAAAAGAAAGGCAAATAATTTGGGGACCTTTTCACCCACACTGTAGCCTAACAGCTAAATTACAAAGATGCTGCTCAATATCAGGTTGATTAACTTACCTCAAAGGCTTCAACATTACAAGCAATTTCAACCATTCCTTCATGTTCAAAAGCCATTGACTGAACACCCTGAAAACCTCCAGGTGTTGTGGCACGTATTGCTTTAGCAATACTCTGACCTAACTCAAGGTCTTTAGTATTAATAGTCACATTGCAGTTAGTTACATAAGGTACTGCACCAATACCTGTACAGCCATATCTATGTGATGGGGCAGGGCCAATATCCCATCCAATGTCATCAAAGCTCATCCCAGCTCTCCCACTATACCAATGAACACTTTTTCTCCTACTGACAAGACCTCTGCATTGAGGAGTATCAGCATGGCCAAAGAAAATACTGACGTCCCTGTTATGTTTTCAACTATTCTTTGTCCAATCTTTCTTGCAATTTGACCACATTCTTGTAAACTAACACTAGGGTGGATAGGGTGGAGTGGCACAAGGTCAACTGATCCTAAACGTGGATGCCCTCCTATGTGTCTAGACAAGTCAATGTTATTATAAGCTGTTTCACAGGCTTTGTAAACACTTTCTTCAATATTTTCAACAGGAGCTGCTATTGTAATGACAGATCTGTTGTAGTCATAGTCAGAGAAAATGTTTAGCACTGTACATGGACATTTGGATACCACGTGACTACTAGGAATGCTGATTGCAGACTGGGCAACCATTTCAACGATATGCCGACTTCTTGCTTCAGAAATATTCAGCAAACAAGCTACCAAACTCATTGCATTCCTTTGCATGACGTAATATGTTGTATTGGGAGTTGAAATTGGAGGAAAATAACTTGTATATTCTGTAGCAACCTGTCCAACGTGTTGCTGTCCGTCCGCTGACTTTTGGGATCCAGGCTCTTTCGATCTCGTATCTATACAGGAATCCTAAGCGAACATTCGTACTTTTGTACATAACTTTTCGTACATTCAACGCTATCCATGATCGAACCCGCTTAGCCATAAATCTTTCATGTTTCTTTTCTTTTCATTCTTATTTTTTCTTTTTCCATTTTCAAATGACTATTTCTGCTAAGGCTTTTTAAACCAAAACAACATTTTTGCAGTGACGAAAATTGATTTGGCTCTCAAATTTCGACAGCTATGCTGTCGATCTAGTTTCTGTCAGTAAGAAATCACAATAAAATCATTTATCAAGGAATATTGTTTACTTTTCCAGGTATGTGTATCTATCACAAAAACGTCATGTTTCAGCGACTAATCAGCCAATCACAAAGCGACCACTCTGACGTCATTTGACCTTTCATTTCTATCTTCTACAAACCACGTGACATTATTGGACCAATAAGATGCGAGGTCTATCCCATAATGCAATGGTTTGTCTATGTTTTTGGTGCGCGCGCGTTTGGTTTTCGGGTTCCCCAAAACAACATGTCGTCGTCGGAGGCTGTAATGACTTCCAGTACAGCCTCTGGTTCGACCGAAAGTAGATTAGCTGCATCTCTCCAACCTCAACCGGAGAAACCTTTCCACTATACGTAAGCAATACGTGTATTTTGTAATCAGTTGAATTCCCGATTTCCTTTAAAAAATTTTGTTATGCTTCCTCAAACTTAGGTACTTGAAAGAGTTTCGAGTGGAGCAGTGTCCTCTTTTCCTCAGCACAAATGTACAGCTCATAGACCTTTCACTTGTTTTCACTGGCATTTCATGAATCAAAGAAGAAGAAGGCCGAAGAAAAAAAGAGATGGAACGTTTTAATTATAGTCCTGATGTTTATTGTACTCAATATGACGAAACGACTGGCATCTGTCCTTCGGGAGACGAGTAAGTCCCTGGTCAACTAGCATCCATATTTTTTTCTTGTCATACTTGTCTTCGTTTATTTTTTCACGTAATTCTTCTTATTCGAGCTCTGAAATCGTTTGTTTTTGTACAATATGTCGTTGACAATAAATCAAATCATTCAATCGTAGCTGTCCATATTTACATCGAGTTGCTGGCGATGTTGAACGTCGCTACCATCTTCGCTACTATAAAACTGCAACCTGTGTGTACGAGACTGATTCACGGGGATATTGTGTGAAGAACGGACCTCACTGTGCCTTCGCTCATGGACCACACGATCTCAGACAACCAGTTTATGATGTTAGAGAACTTCAGGCGATGGAAAAGGAAGACATAGATGGACAACAAGGTGGTGAAAATAAAGCAGTGATCGAAGATCCACGGTGGCAAGGTTTGTGTACGAGCAATCTTTGGTCACTTTTCCTCGCAAGCTTCCGTTTGCTGAAAGATTTTGTAAATTTGAACGTTTAATTATACTTTGCGGTTATGTGTTTGTGTGAGTTCAGGTTTTTCTTGTGCATATAATCCATTAAGGTGACGAAATTCTATCGTAAGTATTAAAGCAATTTAACGGGACCTCAAAACCAACAAAACCCAGAGTTTTACGTACACAGTCCTGCTTCGTTCGATCGTGAAAAATCGTTTTTATTCGCCGCAGATTTTGTGCTCAGTAGTTGTGTTTCTTAAGTGTAGTTTTTGTGCCTTTGAATAAGATCTTCAAATTGCTTTCTTTTCTCTGAAAACTTTCTTTAGAGTAAAATTTTCATTTAAACAAGCGGTTTCACTCAAATGCATTCATTATTGATGAAATAGTGTATTGTCTTATCACAGTTTGGAGAAAATATATATGTGGCCTGCAATCTTTTAACCTTTTTAATATACACCACTTAGAAACAAATATAACTCAGTTTTCTGTGAGTTGCTGTAGCAAGTCTTGTCATTATGTCAAAGCGTTTCATATTTCAATTTGATTTGTACATCAGACAATAGAATGATCATGATTCATGTACTTTACATTGTATTGATACTGGTGTATTTCTTGAAGTACTTCCTTAATGAGGTATTTTTTGTTGATTGAGAAATGAATTGTTAAACTTCATTATTAACTTTGTTATTAA
This sequence comes from Telmatactis stephensoni, assembly GCA_029948255.1. Classification (NCBI taxonomy): domain Eukaryota; kingdom Metazoa; phylum Cnidaria; class Anthozoa; order Actiniaria; family Isophelliidae; genus Telmatactis; species Telmatactis stephensoni. The sequence continues at coordinate 3,262 of JALIZF010001320.1, forward strand.
CTTATTATTAACTTTGTGCAATATTTGTTCCCATAGATACCAATTTTGTGCTGTCTAATTATAAAACTGAGCAATGTAAAAAACCTCCTCGCTTGTGTCGTCAAGGTTATGCCTGCCCATATTATCACAATACAAGAGATCGAAGGCGGAGTCCTAGAAAATATAGATACAGGTAATCACTATCATTTACCAGTAGAAAGTGAAGGATTGTAATTGTGCAAAAGATCTATCAATTATAAGCATTATGCTTAATGGAACCATTTTATATCTTTTGCAAAGTTACAGTTTTGTTACCTTAATCCATGAAATTTTTGCAGCACTTTAATTTAGTGAATTTCATGTTTGAAAAAAATGGTGAAATTAATATATATCTCAAAAATAAGTGTTGTGAACATAACATGATTTATAATGTGACTTTTTCACCAAATCAGAAATAAAGTGTTGAAAATTATGCAACCTCCAAAATCACAAAATTAATATGTCACAAAAATGTCATGCAGTAAGTTTATATCATTATAAATCAAAGTTCAGAAACTGGTATAATATGGCTTAGAGTTAGTATTGTAATCACTACTTGGAGTTTTCAAAAGGGGTTCTGTGGATGAATATGTATTTTAGTTTCAGTTTCGGTTTCAGTTTGATAGTGCCTAATAGTATAAAGCTAATCCATGCATGATTGATCAGCATTATTCCACATTATCCTGTTTTCTCAGCTCTTTTGTAAAAATGATTGGCAAGTGCCAGTTACTTCACATTCTTGGCTGCCTGCAGCTTTAAAATCTCTTGAGAACACTACTATAACTGGTACACATCATTGTCTCTCTCTTGTATTTTGCTAGACTTGTTATTGTTCATTATTGATAGCATCATTTTGGCTCTGTAGATTGGGCTTCCTGTGGTCATAATGATCTGCTTTTGTAACTTGGATTGTTGTTTTTTTCAATTACAAATTCACCATACTTAATAAGAATAATAGATAACAATTTATAAAGTGTCTATCCAGGTCTGATCTAGGCACTAACAGTAATAACTACAACAATGATAAAACTAGGATAAAAAGTAATGATAAAAACTATTTTTACAAGAAGAAAGTAGCAGCAGTCTAATTGAGAGCTCAAATATCTAGTTGTCTTGTATTTAACTATCTCATTGTTATGTCATATCATGTTGAAGTTTTGGTAGTAAAACTTTACATGCTGCAGTGTTCATATTGTAACGGGTGAGATTACTGTAAATTTGACTACAAGTTATTTTATAGTGCTCATGCATTAATGATAATTTTGTGGCAATATATAAAATAATCTTTACTCACTGCTGGTTTAGTGATTTATTGATACCATATACCAGGCTGTTGCTTAGATAATAGTCTACTGGCTGAGAATGTCATTGAGCAGTTAATTATAGCAAGCCATGACAAATGGTGATTATATATTTTGTACCTTCAAAAATGAAACCTAGCCAGGTGAGATTATAATAATGCCTGATTCCTGATGAAAAACTTATGTGACTGTGTTATTTACAGCAATATGATGTCAAGTGTGATTTGGGATTTTGAATGAAGTTTTGCCAGCTTTCATTATAAATCTAAAAAATCTGGTAATTCTAAAAGTCTATATTTGGGTAAAAATATTTTGGAAAAGAATAGTAGTAACTAATAATAACTGTTTATTAAAATGCCATGGATGTCTTCTAGCTCTTGTGCACTAATTGGGGGACAGTATATTCTCACACTTACTACCTCTATATTAGATATTTTTCATACATCATTCAACTCATGTTGATTTTTGCTGAGGGAGGAAAAACTGGAGAACCTGGAGAAAAAATCTTCATGGCATGGTTAAGAGAACAACACATCAAACAAACTCAGTCACATGTGATCCAAGTGCTTGGGTTGGGACTTGAACCTTCCTTGAACCTTTCAAAATTCCTGGGTTAGTGGTCACTTTGACATCATGTCCCAGTAATAATCCAGTTACAGATGTGACATGTTTGTGCTATTATAGTCCATAAAAAGGAAAAGACTGTCACTTAATTGTTGATTTTTGCATGTTTTAGATCTACACCTTGCCCTCATGTTAAGCACAGTGATGAGTGGGGAGAACCATCAAGTTGTGAGAGTGGAGATAACTGCCCTTATTGTCATACCAGGACAGAACAACAGTTTCATCCTGAGGTAATCTATAGTTAGCATGAGTTTACTGGTAATACTTTAAGCCTGGAATCAATTAACATAACAGACTCAGTATTGCTTTTATCACACAGACGTGAGAAAAGTCGAACACAGCTAATGGGTATTGCCTTATTGAGTCTGTGTATGTTGACAAACCATTTTGCACACTTCATTATTTTAAGAAGTTGAATGAAAGGACATGCTTTTACAGTCTGTGTGTAATTGGAAAATTGCATCAAATTGTGAAAGGAAAGTGCCATTAAATCATGCTATTGGTCTAAAAAATTAAATTTTAATTGATATCCTTATCTTGCCAAGATTTTGGGCATAACCACCCACCACCAGGATGTACAAGATTTTGTACACGGCTGATGTTGGTGCTTATGCCTGAAAGCTTAGTTTATAGTTTTAGGATGAAGAAGGGAGTAACATTCAAGTCATGGTCAAACCATCCTACATTAGGAACTCTTGATTTGTTGAGAAAAGCAATAATTTTATAATCTGCTGAGTAGGGGTATTTATATGAGACCATGAGGACATGCCTGTATAAACAGCACTTTTAGTTAAGGTATATGCCTTATCCAGGAACAGCTCAGACTGTTCCTCCACAAGACAGGTCTTAGACTAAAATTTCCATTTATACAAGGAGAAATTTATGCCTCAGTTAAGAAAAGTCTTATTTTCACTCTAAGACCCTAATATGTACATTGCTTTGTAGATCTATAAGTCTACCAAGTGTAATGATATGCAACAAACTGGTTACTGCCCCAGGGGTCCTTTCTGTGCCTTTGCTCATGTTGATCGTAAGTTGTTACAGGCTAATGATTTTTTTAATTTATTTTTTACTTTATTTGACTTTATATTTAAGGTGGCTCGACCCAATTTTCAAGTAGAGCTACCAGTCGTCTTTGAGTGAAAACTATTTGTTCATGAGCAGTCTGATAGTAAATTACATATTACACCCTTATCAGACAAAGATCAAAGTTTATGATGACGTATGTTATATGGAGATCGGCGCTATTATGGCGACGCCTTAAAAGAATTCCCCTTTTTACATATTCTCGATTTTAATGAGTTCTAGGCTTATTCTTAAAAATGCTCTTGTGATCTTGTAGTTAACATCATTGCCTTTAGCTCTAGCGAATTAAACGAAATTCTGAGAGAGCGTTTTCGAGATATTATCGATGAAAGATTTTAACCGCGAAAATTAAGCGTAAACAAAACAATTGTTTGAATCTCCTACAGCTGGAAGGAAAATAGCGCATCTAAGTTGATTTTTTATCTCAAATTGTTATAAGGATATCAAACTTCTCGACGGAAAGAGATGAGTTAAATCGCATTGATTGATCTCGAAAAAAGTGAGCCGAACTCATGTATATTGACATGCTGACTTTGCTTCCATTGTCCACAATTCGCTCTATTTTTACATAAACTTCAATATTTCAAAATCTCTTCGATAAATATTGTTTAAAAATTAGCGTGATTTAGTTTAGGTAGTAGGTGATATAATATAGCGTTTTCAAGTTCATTGAATCCCTTTAAGGTGGTCAATTACTAGCTTCAAATCAGTATATTTTTCAGCCGGAATCAGTGGTTGGCAACTCGTTGATGCGCGATGTACGTAGCTCTTTTGTTTTAGTTTATCATGTTTTCATGCATTCCAGCACTTGATGCAAATTGCGGAACGCTTCATTACCTTCCGAGCACTCTTCCGAAATATGGTAATTGTTAGAATGAAATTTTCATAAGAATGCCAAAAAGGAAAGAAACGTTTTGTCACACAACCGCAGATGGAAACTCGTCAATAGCAGAATCATGGGGAGACAAAGTAAAAATAGAACGATTTGCTGACATGCTGCAAAGAAATGTACAGTTAAAAAGATTTCTTTCTAGCGATTACCATATCTCGGAAGAGTAATCGGAAGGTATGAAACGTTCCGCAATTTGCATCAGGTGCTAGAATGCACAAAAACATGACAAACTAAAACAAAAGAGCTGCATCATGCATCAATGAGTTGTCGACCACTGTATCCGGCTGAAAAAATATACTGATTTGAAGCTAATATTTTACAGCCATAAAATGATTCAATGAATTTGAAAACACTATATCATATCAACTATTACCAAAACTCAACCATACTAATTTTTAAACAATATTTATCAAAGGGATCTTTAAATATTGCAGTTTATGTAAAAATAGAGCGAAATTTGGGCAACAGACGCAGAATCAGCATGTCCATATACATGAGTTCGGCTCACTTTTCTCGATATCAATGTAATTTCTCTCATCTCTTTCAGTAGCCAAATTTGATATCTTTACAACAATTTGAGATGAAAAAGTAACTTAGATGTGCTACTTTCTTTTTAATTGTAGGAGATTCAAAAAGTTGTTTTGTTTACGCTTGATTTTTGCAGTTAAAATCTTTCATCGATGATATCTTAAAAACGCTCTCTCAGAATTTCGTTTAATTTGCTAGAGCTTAAGGTAGTGATGTTAACTACAAGATCACAAGAGCATTTTTTAAGAATAAGCCTAAAACTCATTAAAATCGAGAATATGTAAAAAGGGGAATTCTTTTAAGGCGTCGCCATAATAGCGCCGATCTCCATATAACATACGTCATCATAAACTTTGATCTTTGTCTGATAAGGGTGTAATATGTAATTTACTATCAGACTGCTCATGAACAAATAGTTTTCACTCAAAGACGACTGGTAGCTCTACTTGAAAATTGGGTCGAGCCACCTTAATAATAACTAGTTATTGTGTTTTTAGATGAATCTACTGTCACTAGAGAGGTAGCTGAGGATGAGTTTGTGGTAAGTTCCCTAATTAACTGAACTAATTTTATCAAATTTTGATCCTCAATTTCTATAGAAGATTTAAATGAAAGACATTTATATGCCAAATGTCATGGAAATCTGAGTTAAATAATGACCAAGATGTGACCTCTTGAATATATAATTTTCACTAACAAATTGCTGTATTTTTGGCTCTGTTCATGGCATAGTGAGCACAGAGAAATTGACACTGATTTGTTAAGGATAATTACATATATTTTGTATTATTGCTTTTTTACTTAGAACGTAGTTTCCATGTGTTGTTCATTTTCACCAGCCCTGATAACAGAGGCTTTGTTGAAAAACTTGGCATTATAAAATAAATTCAATATCACTGAAACTTATACTGTATAATTATGGATGTACCCTCATACAATGTCATCCTTGACTTTGTAGTAGTACAGGTCATCACTTGTTGATGTAACTAAATATTGTCTATTTAGTCTTTACCTTTAGGAGTATCATCAGGTTTCTCATTAGAGGGATCTATTTCAACTAGCCTCCCCCAACCAGTAGCTAAACCTTCACGTTCAATGTCTGCATCATCTGTGGGATCTGGAAGTCTTGGTGAACCTGTAACTCCAGGAGGGTCGTACCCTAAAGCACCAGGCTCTGAAAGGTCTGAGAGAAGCAGCAGTCGAGAAGAAGACCATCAGGTATTATTATTAATGAATTAAGGCAAATTTTACATATGTTGTAATAGCTAACTTCCAAGAATTCTTCACTTGCCACATACAAAGGAATCAAAGACAAGATTAAGTGCATAAAGCTCAGTCATTCATAACAAGGCAAATGTTTTACAAGCTTTATTATGCATGTAGCTTCATTCTGATTTCTTTGTACATGGTAGCTAGGTGACGTATATCTCAGAATTGGACTATTTCAAACAAAAAGTTATCATTGACAGATGCATCAACATGTAAAATCAAGGGTCCATTAGCCAGTATATCATTCTGCGTTTTGCTACCCTAGATACTTTAAACCTCAGTCTATGGAACTTCAATTGTAAAATGTTTTCATTCTATAGTAAATAGCAAACTATATATAACAGACCCAGCCTATAATTGTGGGTCTTGAGTTTTATATCAGCAAATTCAGGGTTGGCTGTCATTGTTTGCTGATGTTGGAAACTAGAACTGGTTTAAAGTCTGAAAAGCTTAAATTTGGCCCTTCAGGAGGACATTGGTTTTCTTTTGAATTTTCACTTGAAATTCCACATTTATTTAAAAGAGAGTGGCCATTAAACAATGCATTTCCCAAATGTACATTAACATATGAATAAGCAATAAAACTAGAGGAATGACCACTTTTTTAATGCAGGTTTTTTTACAGACTGCCATAAGAAAGCAGATATTATCAATAGAAAATGATCCCAATTTAGATGAAATAGAGAAAGCAAGAAGGAAACAGGTGAAGAAATTGAACAATCTTTCATTGCTAATAAATTTTGTCATGATAAAGTACAGCAGTTGAATGGATGCAAGATTATAATAGAAAACATTTTCCTGATTGCAAATGACACTTTGTTAATCAGAAAACATTGTTTGTGGGGCAGAGTGAAAGATAGTGTGTGAAGCCTAGCTCTCAAGGGAAGAGGAGGGGGAATAGGGGGAAGAAAGGAAGGGAGAGCTTTCCGCTAACCCCTAGGCTTTTTTGGTATCACCCACTTGAACAGATCATTATTTTTTATTGCATTAGCCTCCTAGGAAGTCAAACCAGAGCTAGAACATGTTCAATTTATGTTAGTTAGGGTCCTGTTTCAAAATGTGTAGTTTCAAAATAATTGGATTTTGCTAGAAGTAAGTCAGTAAATTTGTAGAAATTTTTCTTGTACACATAAAATTTCATCTGATTGGTAAAATTAGAACCATGTCATGTCTGACAACAACTAACCCAGCGTTAATCTAAGTAGCCACACTTTTTCAATGTTCTCGTTTGAGACACCAAATTATCTAGCTAGTCCCTGTTATTTGCAAAATTGGTTAAGAGAATGGGTAGAACATCATTGCTGGACAAAAAGCTAATTCCACAACTAGTTGTTGTTATTGTTAAGATCTAAATTTATTAGCCTAAGGTGGTATCTACTCACATCTTAAATATATTTATTAATTATATATATATATATGTCAGTTCCATCAATTTTGACCAATAGAAATACGTGCCCAATTATACCAAAAAACCTAGGGGATACCAGAAGCTCTTCCTGTATTCTTCCCCCTCTCCACTCCCCTTCTCCCCTCCTCCTACCCCTCCCTTGCCTTAAAAGCCATGCTACGTCATTCTAAGTTGTTCAAAGTATGTTGATGATGTCATGTTCAAATGTAATGCTGAGTAGACTCATCTGATGAGATACCTGTGTAGGATTCTACAGGGTGACCAACACCTGGCTTGTGTTCTTTTCCTTTCTTTTATTTTCTTTTCTTTTTCCATATGTAGTATAACTGTAATCATGACATTAAGTTTTGACTGTTGTGTTTACAGAGTTTTATTACATCAAGAGCATCATTGTCATCATCGTCAGGATCAGCTCCACCAACCCCGTCTAGTGTTTCTGCTTCAGCTGCACCATTTTATCCAGCTGCAGATACAGTTGAGTCAGTGGTAGAGAGTGCACTAGATGACCTTAACTTAGATGACTTTGATGTAACGGAATTAGAAAAAGAGTTAAACCATGCATCTCCTGGTTCTACATCTCTAGGGGATTCACTATCCATAGCCACTATTGGTTCTGCACCTGTAAGTATTCCAGGGTCCTGCTCACCACAGTCATTTACTCCACAGTCACCCACATCTCCACTAGGACAATATTCTTCTTCATTTGGATCTGCTGCCTCACAGAAGGTATAGTTTTGTACTGAAAATTGTTTAATTCCTTGACGTATATCTCTCAATTTTGATTGAAAAGTCAGTTACAACTGTGCATATCTATTAATCAATCTAAAACAGACAACTCACTGATAATAATTTTTGAGTTTTTACCTTTCACAAGTTTTGATTACACTTTCACTTAAAAATGCCCATTAACCCTTCATGAATTAAGAGAAATCTAAGCAGCAGACCCAAAGATTCCCTACTGATGACGTACCTAAATCTGGTTGAATTGGTTAGATTCTGATTGGATCAAACATTGTTGGGTGTGATTACTAGATGTGCTGTTTGTAGTCAACTTCTTACCATACACCTTGGTCATCAATATGGAGCTCTGGTGCTCAGATGTCTCTTTCACAGGCTAATGTTTTACTGTTTTTAATTCTGACATAATTCTGACAGGCTTTTTTGCATTTCGTTACTGCCAACTTATTTGTTCAATGTATCTTTGTACTTAATAGGTAACATATTAGACAATGTTAGGTTATTTTTTTCTGTTAGTTTTGTTTTTCTACAAGTCAAAAGCTTGGAAAATAAAACAAAACTAACATAGAGGGAACAACCTAACATTGTCTAACTGTCTTATTTATCTAACTTATTTGTTGTTTGTGGTGAATTTCATGGATTCATTCTTTCTCTTTCAGCAATCTAACCCTTACAGAGCTAGCCCTCTTATACGCAGTGGTCTTCCTAGCACAATATTTGAACCTCTTAGTACCCAATTACATTCACCTAAACAGCTTGGCTCTCCTCAACTGCCATCTCCTTTGGATATCAGTGCTGGTGCTGGGGAGGTCCACAGGCTCAATGAAGAACTTCTTTCTGCAAGAACAAAACTGGCATCATGGGAAGACTGCTGGGTACAAGCTAAACAAGCCTGTGATGCTTGGAAAAAAGAAGCAGAAGAATCCATAAAAAAGGCAAAAAGTACACATCATGATAAACTAGAAGCACTTTTGAAATTGACAGAGGTGAGTTACTGTACTGATAATGGTAAAATTGATGGTATTTGCCATTTCAGATTTGCTGAGTTACAATGAATGATGGATGAGTTTTAGAAGGATTTTTAGAGAGTTTTCATCTCTAACTAAAAGTAGAATATGAGAGAAAACTGGAGGCTGCAGCTGGATAAACACTCAGGTTCTTAAAAATTATAACTGAGGAGAAATTCTCTGATGCCTTGGTAATATTAAAGTGCAAATGGTTAGATGTTTACAAATTTATGTATGTCTTCTAGGGATATGTGGAGTGGTCCCCACAAAAAGTCAGCCTTGCAAAATTTCTGTCAAATTTCAAAGGTCTCAAAGTCTTGATTGTTCGTAAAAAAAATCTCAGAGTATTGAATTTTGGAAACTAGGGAAATCAGTTATGAAAAGCATCTTGGGCTCAAAACAATATGCCTTGTCTTGGGTCTTGCAAAGTCTTGCCTTGAACATATTTAACACCCCTTCTTCTTGAACTAGGATATTGGACTATAGGCCCCAAAAGTTCAAAATGGGAATGTTGGAATACAGTGTACCTATCCCAACTACAAGGCAATTTAATTTTTATTTGATTTTCTTTTTCTTTTTTCTTTTTTAAGGCTGAGAAAGAAATTGTAGCTTTAAAGAACAAAATAGAATGTTTACAAAGTGATCCTGAAATCCATGTGCTAACAAAGATATCAGAATTAGGTGATATGTCCATTCCCAAATTAACAGAACTCCATAATCGTCTAAGTAGTGATTTGCAAGAGTTAAACAAGGTAAGTAGAATATTTGCTATCACAATTACATGGAAGGTGATAGTGTGTAGCATAACTAACTAGAGTACTACACCTATTTTCAAAATTACGCGACCTTTGCAGACGACACTTAAATGACTACCGTCAATCAAGTCTCTGACTATTCGTTCTCCCTGAAGCAAGCTTAAATTTACATCAAAAGTCGGAAAATCCTAAATGTTCCGTCAATAAATTCAAGTTTGTTTTGTTTCTGAATTTAGAAAGCTAAAATTTTACAAATTGTGTAGTTCCAGAAATTATCCATACCCCCCCCCCCCCCCCCCCACGGAGGGATAAATAATTTCCGAGGGGTAGGGGTGTCAAAATCGTCTAAATTTCCAGGAGGAGGGGGGGTGTTCACGTTAACCACGTTTTCTGAACGGTATTTTTACAAAAATACTCTAAAAATACTCCAAATGCCATAACCAAGCCTCGCATATGAAACAGTATTGATCACTCAGCGTCTTTAATCATTTCTTGAAGCATAATTTGCACTTTCTTTCAGCTTAGATCAGTCTTTCGATGCCTACATGTTCGATATAGTCGCCATTTTGATTTATGAGAATGACCGCTGACCGGAATGACTGTTGACCATATTCGAAGACAAAATGGCTGCCGCGAACGTCTATAAACAACGTCACTTTTTCTGAGTATTACTCCAAATGTCACAGGTCTTGCCAAGGCAAAATATCGAGAAAAAGTTGAATTATGTGGATTCGATCCATATCTTTTGAATAAAAGCGATTGTAGTGAAGAATTAGCGAAGTTTCCATGCGTCATAGTAGAATACTACTAGTCCAGTCCCAGACTCTCTTTCTTGCCGCTCCAGGACTCGCGGAGAAAGAGAGTTCTCTTTATCCGCGAGTCCTGGAGCGGCAAGAAAGAGAGTCTGGGACTGGACTAGAATACTACGTACTCGAAACCTCGTGGCCAACTGGAAAGCAGATGAAGGCTTACAAGTCTCTAGAAGCATACAATTTCTTTGAAACCTTTTCTACATCGTAATATGATTGGAATTTCCTAGAGGTGGGGGTACACATGTTATATCAAAGTGGAAATTCCAGGGGGTAGGGGGGATTTCTAAACAACCTCAAAACAAGAATTTCTGCGGGGTATGGGGGGTCTGAAAAAAAATCCCTCCGTGGGGGGGGTATGGATAATTTCTGGAACTACACATTCTAGTCGATACAATATTATTTGATTGACAGAAGCTTAAAATCCAGAAAAGCCATCGCTACTAGGTCGGGTAATTTTGAAATTGGGTGTAAATGGCACACTGATGATAGTAACAGTTTTCTTTGATGTATTGTGACCCTACAACAATACATGCAACATTACAGAAAAAGTAGAAATCCTGTCAAGCTTTGCTGCCATGCATCATGTCACACAAATTCAATATTAATCCACATCATGTATAGTATGTCCTAGACTCAATAATGCACACTTCTTGCAATATTGATGAAGTTGATACTTCCAGTTATGTGCATGTATATCAAAGTTGATGGGTGTCTTTCATTTTGCAGGTTATGTATTTTAAACAGTCATTTCTATGTAGTGAGTGTCAGGAATCAAGAAGAAACATTGTAACACTACCATGTTCACACTGTCTGATGTGTGAGGCATGTGCATCCAAAGTATCAGAGTGTCCAAACTGTCATATACAGATAACCCAACGAATCACTGCCATCATCCCATGACTGTGTCATGATTGACTGGTGATCAACTTAGGATTTGGTCTCTTTAGAATTAAACAGTGTATATAATTTCTACTTAATTTATAGTTACTTTTAGGCATCTTGAGAGGAACTTTTGTAACTACTTTTGCTAGGAAGTGACTTCATAATTTAAAGTGTGGATATGAATGGTCAGTGATGGTACTATATGATGAATTTGCTTGCAGCCAAATGAGTATTATATTGGTCTGACATTTACAAGTGCTATATTTGGGACATTTCAGAATTATTATTACTTTCAAGATGGCTGATTATCTGCAGTGTTGCAAAATCAATTTAACAATGCTTTTTTGTAAGTGACAGTGTTGGTGTTTACATTTCTTCTTTATCAATTTCAGTTATAATAGTTGCCTCAGATTAAACATTCCAATTGTTTTTTGCCTACTTTAACCTATCATGCTGGGCCTGGTTGTAGTGCTACATGTATCCATTGGGTAAATTCTTATCCATCTGATAAAATTATGGCTTTTTCCAATGAATTTATTTCCTGAACAAGGACTTATCCAATGGATAGCATAACCAGGGCCTGAAGGTGAAATTGCAAAGGAATATGTCTATTTTCCCATCTCCTGACTGACTGTGAATGGTGACAATTTACATTTTCACTGAATCAAATAGCTAGTTTGCTTATTATGAAATTTAATAGCTTCTTCTTACCCAAGTGTAATGTTTGGTTAATTGAATACACCATGCACTTGACTCTGCAAAGGAAACTCACCACTTAGCAGAAATTCTTATCAGTATCATGATTCTCTTAAACATGTGATGAAGAGTGAGCTAGCAGTATGACAAAGTATTACAGGCTGAATTTGATGAAAGTTTTGATTCAGTCATTTCTATATGTAAATCCAATGGCATAAATCAACACCATAAAATAGTTTATTATTGAAGGTGAAAGCAATGCAAATTTTTTTGACAAGAGAGAGAAAATCTCTTGAGCTTGCACATTGATGGGGTCACTGATTGTTTGATAAGATGTGCCAATCTTTAAAAGCATCATGATACAAAACTCACACCACAATAATGGTATTTGACAGCCAATATTGCTTCCTATTGGCAGCTCATTAGTATCAATTATATTTTAGGGACAAAGTGTACTAACTTATAAATTTAGGAAAATTTATAATTCCATTACTGTAAAAATTTTAGTCATTTTATGAAGAAATGTTAGGTTTTTCCTCAAATTATTTTGTTTTCTGGGTATGAAAAAGGCAGTGTTCTTTATTAATATTGGGAAAGCTAGTGATTATTGTTTTGTTTACAGTGTGGAGAAGACAGATTTTCTTAGCTTGCTTTCCAACAATATTGCTTTAATTTGTAGTGCATGCTCCACACAGTGTAGACAAAGTAGCTGGGACCATCTATAAACAAAACTGACCAATGGGAATACTCCTGGAAAACTACTTGAGCCAGGATGATGATTACTGAAATGTATTTGTTTTGATTCCATGTAATCTGATTGAATGATGACTTTTTTGGAATGTAATTATTTTACGGTGTAATCTGGTTCAGGTCAGGTTTGTTCATTTTGTCCTGGTTATTAAGTCTGGTCTGTTGTATTAATTAATATTATTAGGCCAACTTAGCAGCCCATCCTTGATAAAGAACACTTTACTGGTGCAATGTTCATTTTGCTCTGTTTCTTTGTAAAGAGACCCTACTGTTCTGTATTTCTTCAAATGAAGCATCTAGGTGTTATTATATTATATTAGGGCTTCTCTAGGGAACAAAAGTTTTTTATTTTTGTTTGTTCCCTAGAAAAGCAAGTTAAGTATACAAATCTAGATTTTAAGGTATAATTATTAATACTATTGTATTATTCAAGGACATTTTCTTAGGATTTTCCAATGTTGGCATTTTCCCGGGAAGTTTAAAAATTTATTATTTGCCACAATTAATTATTGTTACCCTTGGAGTTGGTAGCTCTTTTGTGCTGGATGTACATGATGTCCAGTGTATTTATCAGCACTTCTTAAGCAGAGAATTATAAAAAATAAATTACATTTAACTACTTTTATGAATGAGTTTCTCATCAATGTGGTACCAAACTGATTTTGGGACCCACCAGGGGTACAGAAAGAGGGGAGGTGGCTAGAAAACAGATGCTATTGACAGGGATATTGTGCAGACAAGTATCTTATTCAAGAAGATTTAAATGTCAACCAGGATACATGCACAGACTGTAACTGAGGCCTGGAGTACACAGAATGCAAGATTTCCTGAAACATCCTGTTCAATACAATGTTGCAGCATATATCAATATTGTGTATAATAGTTGCAGTTGGATCAAGTTTTACTTCTGCAGCATTACAGGGTGGACACATGGTGCAACTGTTGAAATGTTGCATCATGTGTCCTCAAGGTTCAGTTGCATAAAACATAACGGATGTAACTGCTAACGTCAAGGGTTACTAACAGTGGTTTAATTGGGCTTATTATCCAACAGTTACATCTAACATTCAGTTTTATGAACACACCCCAAGCCTTATGCAAAGATTACATCTGTGAAAGCACTTTGTGTGGTCCCAGCCACTTGCAGCTCCAGGAATAAGATGAACTTCTTTTATCTATGATATGGTGACTGTTCATAGAGCTATATGTCTGGGGAGACGTACACCTGATATTTCACTAGAATGGATGTGCAGTGTGGTGGGATCTGGTCACAAAATGGTAAATCCAGTTAAATTTGGAGTAAAAGGAAGGAAATTTTCAGATGGCTTTTCTGGTTTGTTTGGAGCTTTGGATATTTTGGGTATTTCTGGTCTCTGGTCTGAGCAGTGGCAGCCTGGTAGCGACACAAGTTCTCTTCTCTCCTCCCCAGTTCCCTCCCTCCCCTTTCCTTCCCCTCCTCTCCCCTCCCCTCTCCCCTCGTGCCACTATGCAGGCTAGAGCAGTGGTGGCACATGTATCAAACCAGCTTCTAACCAAGTGCTGGGTCTATATATGTCCCTTTATATTCCCCAGCCAAGAGAAATAAGTCCCACCTCACCAATAATACCACTTGCCTACTGCTTTCTTTCATTTTTCTTTTCTTTTTTTTTCTTTTTTTCCTTTTCATTCCCACTCACTAATCAGTAATTTAACCAGTCAGAATAAGTTTTGTTGAATATCTTTTGATGGTATATAACAAAAAAATGTATTCCATCTTTATGATAAATCAATCAGTTATCAGATTAGAAGTGCGGAAGAGATTTGGGATACCTGTTGTGTCACGTGGTTGATGGCCGAGCTTGCTGGAGTTGGATACTCTGCAACAAACATTGTCCAGAATGAACTTTTCTTTTAAACTTGGCTCCTAATTTCACGCCAGAATCGCTAGTTTGGGAGAATTCTCGTCGAAAAGCGAAACAGAAGTCAAGAAGATTGATAAATGGTCGATTCGACGTCGATTGAGACGTAGAATTCGTGAAATCAATCGACATCGTACCGACGAGACTAGCAAGTCCACGGTACGTAGGTGTAATCGAGGTTTTGGATCTATTCGCTGTAGGGAAGGCTTTCAACTCTTCCATTACTCATCAAACTTGATTTATCAGGCGTTATAAGAGAGGAATGTTTTAGATTCGAATGAATTGTTGTGTAATCTGTCAACAGCCTCCATCTATCATGAAGGCAGCACGAACAACCAAATCCTGTCGTCGTTCTGCAAGCAAAGGAATAACTACTTCCATCAAAAAGTAAGAATTGATTGTCCACACCTTTTACTTGTCGTTAAACTGTCTATATTATAACATTACTGGTTGGTTAATCCGTACTTGATGTTTTGACAAGAGATCGCATAAGGTGTTGTATGCAGGTGCTGAATTTTCTTAATGTTCAATCGGTTTTTGCCACCTTTTTTGTTTGCACTTTAAGTTTAGTCACGATATATTTACTCTTTGTCTAGACTTAATGAAACGTAAAGTTTCTTAACTTTTTCTCTCAATTATTGCAGTCTCTATTCAAACCAGTAAGTATGCTAGTTTTAGTTTTAGAAACTTAATTTTACGAACTACAAAAAGTTTTACAGATGAGGTTTGAGGACAATAGCTTGGCTTGACACGGTGCCAGATTTCTTCGTGAGTAAATTTCTTTTAAAATATATATCAAATCTTTCTGTTGAAGAATGGAAACCTTTTTTTTTTTTCCTTTTATTTTCTTTTTCGAAATGAGATCTCGAGACAGTTCTAGAACACTCCAGTTTCAATTATTAAAGCGAAACCTGTACTAGGATCCAAAATACAATAAATAATCATGATGGTATATTTAGCTTCTCCTTTTTCTTTCGTTGTCGATCATAATTGAAGAAAATTTTATGCAAACAAGTGGAAATCACTCAGACTTTAACTGTGTCAATTTCAACTACAAGATAATTTGATTGCATGGACAACAATGCACTTTGATGTTGTATATTTAAAGTTACATGAAAGAATGCATGTTAAACATGTTTCTTTTTGGATGTCTTGACAACCTATTTCAGTCAGATTCCTTTGTCATAAAATTTAGTTTATGTCATCTTGTTATCTCACAAATATTGAATCTCTTTTAACATAGTAACTGCAAGCTAATAACATTGTCCTTGCTTGGCAAATATCAAATATTATAATTCTTATTATAATTCTTATTAATTTGTAGTATGCCCATTAAGCCAGTATGATAATAGCTAAAATCAATCAGAGTCGGTGTCTCTTAATACCCCTCATTTCCATATTTTGTTTGTTCATGTACTGCCATTGTTGGATACAGTTGCGATAAGCATTTTCACATCTAGGAGTTTTTAGTTGGGATCTCTCCAAATGTTCTAGGTTTTTCAGTAGATTCTGTACAGATATATGGATTCATGAAAACCTTACAGTGTAGTTTTCTATGTCAAAAATATCAAAGATCTGCTGCCATGAACATTTTAAGTGTGCCAGTAATATGAAATCAGTTTGCAGATAAAGTACCTGCTTTGTTTACACAGGAAATATAGTCAGACAGGTCAAGAACAGTACAGTACTTCATGTCTACTGACATGAGGACCTGTTTACTTTCGTTACTTTATATTAATGGAGCTAACTGCAAATTGAAAGGTTAATGTATTGATGTTCCAAAGACAATTAAGTGAGATATCTGGCAACCATAGAGTGGTTTGAGTTGTATAGAATCAATTTTAGACCTTACTCTGATTGCACAGCAACCAACCTCTAGAGCATTGATTTCCTTTTGTTTTAACCTTGAAAATATTCAGAAGTATCCCATGAGAATAACAAATATTTCAATGAGCATCAAGACGATAGTCAGTCAATTCAGGGTTTACATAATGCCAGCTCTATAATGTGATAACTATCTATTGCTTTCATTTCAGAAATGGTGCTGACACAGGGCTTAGTCCTTCTAAACGTCACAGAGAGAAGCTCAATACTGTCATGGATGAACTGTGTGATTTATTGCCTTTGTCTAAAGAGGTGAAAACGAGCCTAGACAGACTGTCTGTCCTCAAACTGACTGTCAGTTTCTTCCAAACACAGAGCCTTATGATAAGTAAGCACTGTCATCAATAATATCAAAATTATAATTAATAATATAACAAATAGAAGATGTGCTTACTTGTACGATATCGTCTCAAAACAAGAGGGTGGAAATACATTTTATGGCCTGAACGAATAGAGTTGTCACTACCATGCAAACTTTTTAATAATATTACAACGCGCCGAGCTTTCGGACAAAGTGTTCATCTTCAGGGCTAATGAAAATGTTACAATCGTTACAATTAAATAGCGCAAGATATGTTCAAACATATTGTTACTATGGCAATAACTTGCATGCACTAGAATGGGATGCTAACTAGGAATCTAGAATTTACATGGAATAAATAGAAAAAGAATAATAATATATAGATATAGATTATTAAATAACAAATAAATACACAATCCCATAAATAATTTGATAAAAAACTACTAAATTGAAAAGCTATATCTCTATATCTTTTTCTATTTCCTCCATGTGAATTCTAGATCCCCAGTTAGCATCCCATTCTAGTGCTTGCAAGTTATTGCCATAATAACATTTTTAACATCTCTGGCACTTTTAAAATTGTAATGATTGTAACATTTTCATAAGCCTTAAAGATGGACACTTTGTCCAAAAGCTTGGCATTGAAATTATAAATTTTACGTGGAAGTGGCAACTCTATTCATTTGTGGCTTCTCCCACGTAATGACCTGTTAAATATTTTATGGCTTGTAATTATATAAAGGACACCTATAGGTACGTATAGTTAAGCTTAATGTTTTCAATAAAAAACCCTTTAAGGGTTAAATAAAAAATTAGGGATGGCGAATGGTCCCTGTAAAAATAGAAAATTGCACAAAATTCAGCCCAAGTCTCGGCATCCAAATTGTGCATCTTGGAATCTCGTTTTTGGGGTAAAATAAATGGTCTTGAAATCTCAAATTCTGCTGATGAATGGTCACAAAGTCTTGGAATTGATAAGTAACAATCTCAATGTCTCAAAATTTGCAAGCAACGATCTTGTCTGTCATTGTGTTAAATATAGATCTTGTCTGTATATTGGTCACAAAAGCACCAACTTGGTTTGTAATTTCTTTGTTCATTATTTCCAAAAACACCTCTCAGGTGAAGAGTCCTTTGGCTATGTTGGGCACCAGAAAGACTGGATATAGAAATATTGACAGATAATGCTGGGCTAAATACACTAAGCCCACTCAACATGTGCGGTTGGACTCAATTTCACAGTTACAGTTAAAATTTACAATTTAAACCAGTGAGCAGCACAGAAACAAAAAATTGTGAACTTCCTAGTATTCCCTGGAGTCCTATATAAACAATACAGCACACAGTGTGTGGTGGTCAGTCCAAGCCCACAATTCTTTATTATATGAACACCTTCATCTTGATAACCAATACTAAGAAAAATTAACACAATCTGATAGCAATGTGAACTTAGACCACAATGGCCTAACTGACGTACATTTCAATTACATACAACACTCCTAATTTACATAATTCCTAATTTGCCCAACTAGCTCCCAGTCCTCTCGTCCATTTAGGAAATCATTTCTCTCTCCATTACCAACTCTCTATGATTGTTGTCCATTACAAGAGAAATACATTTCAAAGAATTTAACAGTAGAGTGATTTTAATTTGCAAACAGGATGAAACATGGGAGAGGACACTGCACTCCCGCTGACAAATTTTGTTCAAATTAACCATTAACATTGCTGATGTCAAGAAGATGATGTAAAAACAATAAGTGTATTGGCATCCTGAATGTGCCATCATGACACTGTCACAGAAGTCACACAATGAGTGAATGTGATAAATTTGTGATCTAATGTCCTGTTCTTGTGTCACATCAAGTTTGCTAAATCACTCTGACTAATGACGTATCTAGTGATTAGTCTATTGCAAGTATCGAAAAACAATGAAAAATGTATCTTTCTCTCATAGCATTTAGTAGCAACTCCCACATTTAGTAACAATTCAGTTGCTCTGCAATTCAGTGCAAGAATTTGACATTATTATCTGCTCAGGATTGTCGTCATTTTTACACCCAACACCCTAGTCCCAGGGAGTTCATTATGGCCCCTTTATAGTTCTACCAACTACATAGAGTCTAATGCATATTATAAGATTCATCAAAATAATAATACAAATTATGTAAGAAAGTTTACTGTTGCTGTATTCCAGGTACTAGAAGTAAACAATGTGAACCATCTTGCAGTAAAGAAGAACAAACAACACACACTGTGGAAGGATTAAATCTAAGTGAACTAGCTCTTCAGGTATTGTACATCAACCAGTCATTAATTGGTTGCTATAGGGGTCACTAAAATTAAGCGACGATGTCACTATTAACGGCCTCCACAGACTGGGGTGTGGTTATCAATTACTATTCAATGAATATATAGTCCACACACTAGAAAAAGAAGCTGTTGATAACAAAATTAAACTGGGTTCTTTTGAATTTGAGAGTAAAGCAATTTTAATTGTCAACAAGTGGTTGCTAAGGGGTTTGCAGTGGATATCTCAGTGGTTGGTTGGTTGGTACTGTATTGTGGTCAGTAAGTAATTGGTCAGGTGTCAGCCTTAGGCTGAACTGGACAACCTGTATAAATATTGTTTAAAATAAAATAAATAAATAATTAAAAGTAAGTAGTTGGTATGGTGTCAGTAAGTGGTTGGTAAGGTGTCCTGAAGTAAGTGGTTGGTAAGGTGTCAGTAAGTGGTTGGTAAGGTGTCAGTAAGTGGTTGATAAGGTGTCGGTAAGTGGTTGGGAAGGTACCAGTAAGTGGTTGGGAAGGTGTCAGGAAGTGGTTGGAAAGGTGTCAGGAAGTGGTTGGTAAGTTGTCAGTAAGTGGTCTGTAAGGTGTCAGGAAGTGGTTGGTAAGGTGTCAGTAAGTGGTTGGTAAGATGTCATTAAGTAGTTTATAAGGTGTCAGAAAGTGGTTGGTAAAGTGTCAGAAGTGGTCTGTAAGGTGTCAGAAAGTGGTTGGTAAGGTGTCAGTAAGTGGTTGGTGAGGTGTCAGTAATGGGTTGGTAAGTTGTCAGTAAGTGGTTGGTAAGATGTCAGTAAGTAGTTTATAAGGTGTCAGTAAGTGGTTGGTAAGGTGTCAGTAAGTGGTTGGTAAGGTGTCAGTAAGCAGTTTGTAAGGTGTCAGTAAGGGGTTGGTAAGGTGTCAGTAAGTGGTTGGTAAGGTGTCAGTAAGTGGTTTCTAAGGTGTCAGAAAGTGGTTGCTAAGGAGTCACTAAGGGGTCTCTAAGTGGCGGCACTGTATTTTAGTGAGTGTTCCATAACAGGTCAGTAAATGATTGATATGATGCTAGTGAGTGGTTCTATTGGTATAGTGTCAGTAAGTAGTGGTTGGTATATGGTGTTCATAGGTGTCAGTAAATGGTTAGACATTGTGCATTATCCTTTAAGCACTTGATTTATACTGCATTTGGTAAGTATTGAATCTTTCAGCTGATATTTTCGTTGATATTTTAGGCGATTGGAGGATTTTTTATGGTTCTTACTGAAGATGGTGTTGTTTACTACATCTCAGAAAATGTCCAATCTTACCTTGGATATTGTCAGGTATAGTATGGCAATATTGCCACTTGGAGCAGATTTCATATGAGTGTAAAACAGACTGCACTATGCCGTGTTGTCTGAAAAAAACACAACATTCGGACTGCTGTAACTGTGCTGTAACTGTGCCGTGACTGTGCTGTGCCATTTTCATAGCCATACAAAATCTATTTGAGGTAGATATAGCCATGAAGTTACCGGTGTGTGTGCGGTCTGACCTACTTAACACAACAGTGCCCACAGCAAAACCTGTTGTTGTGTCCCTTCATTTGAAGGGAAAGATGAATAAACTAAACTCTATTATCTTGCAAAAAGTGGGCAAAATGTAATTGTACAGCATTACATGTCATCATTTACAGCAAAATGAATATTTTATCATATAGTATATATAGTATCAATAAAATAATAGTATCAGTGATACTGCATTTAAAAGCTTTTATCATATAGTATATATAGTATCAATATATAGTATCAGTGATACTGCATTTAAAAGCTTTTATCATATAGTATATATAGTATCAATATATAGTATCAGTGATACTGCATTTAAAAGCTTTTATCATATAGTATATATAGTATCAATATATAGTATCAGTGATACTGCATTTAAAAGCTGATGGAAATTTCCCAAAAATCTTCAATCTTTACAAAATAAATTGATTATTTTTGACTTGGTGGTCATCATCAGAAATCTTCAATATCTTCTTCTTGGCTTTTTTAAAATATTGGACAATGTAATTCCCTTGTCACATATGACAGAAAATACAGCCTATCACAATACAGGAAACTCATAAAATATTTCTATATCACACCCATAAATAATACTTATTTCTGATTGGATGTCCAACTGTGAATGTTTTTCATAATACTCAGCAATTAATTAATTGCTCACATCTCACATATTGTAATTGTCTTTTTATCTGGCTCAGAAATGTAAACTACTTGAAAAATATTGCTTCCATTTGATGAATATTTATTTAACTAATTGTGCTATGCACTTGTGACATTAAGCCTGCACCCTACAGGTTCGTGCAATTTTGATAATCTTTGATAAACACACTCATGCAAATTAATTCCAAATTGAACTCTATGTACAAATACACTTTACGTCAAGCCTCTATTAAATGACAACCCTCAGGGAATTGGCTAGCTAGTAGCCACTCAAAGCGTTGTGAAACAATGAGGAACCAGTCTTTGGAATGTGGACATCTAGACAATATGTTTGTCACTTGTAATAATTGTAGAGACTTAAGTTTGCTTAAACTGTTTTGAAGGCCTTTCTGAAATTTCTACAATGCCTTGGATACATATTATATCTGTATATAAAATATGTAACTGCAAAAAATGATAGAATTTTTGCAGTTGCTGTATACTACTTGACAGCATGGTATTTATAGTGCATATTATATACAACTGAGAATGTCTTTTGGTTGATAGACGCGGCTGATGCATCAGGAATTTTTTCCCCATGTCCATCCTGATGACTTACAGGGACTCAAGTCTTGTTTTAATAATCTTAAGGTACAGTATTATTTTGTCTTTCTGTAGTACTGTCATGTATATATAAAATATACTAGGGGTAGCTGACTACTATTTAAAAAATTAAAGAAAAATTGAATTCAAATCACAATTTTGTGGAGTGAAATTTATTGCTGATTTCAGAAATGAAAAGCAAGTTAAAATGTTGTCTAAAGCTTGTTTTTGAGATAATCAGTGCAAGTTTTTGAGGCAAAAATAGCTTCACTGGAAGTGATAAGAAAAAAAATTACAAATTGCAAGATAATACACACAATACATTCACACAAATAATAGCCAATGGTATATTCTACATAATGGCATAAACACTTTTGATATATTTTATATTTTTGCATTTCGTTTTTGAAAATCAGCATTAAATTTCACTCCAGAAAATTTTGGTTTGAATGATTTTTCTTTAATTTTGTCAATAGTAGCCAGCTACGTCATATTTAATTTTTTTTAATTTAAAACAGGGTTTGTCTAATAAAAGTGACAGCATAAATACATCATTAGGTTAGTATGTTATTATATTAGAACTGGAAAATGGGTACACCATCTTGTGTACTTAATACCTCCTGAGACTGAACTAAAGCAGTAGACTCAGTGATGATCAGGAAGTTTTTTTTTCTCATTTCAATTTGAAGCCCAACATTTTTGGATTTTGTGCGTCTTACCTGTATTTCTGAGATTAATATTATTAACTTAAGATATTAGAAGACACACCGAATCAATTAGCCCAATTAATTTGTTCTGAGCTAAAGTAATTGAGACCATCTGCAAGGGATTTTCAAGGGCCTTTTTTTATTTATTGCTTTCATGTCATGAAAGTAGTGGCTAACATAAACCTCCTCACAGCAATGCCTTAAATTCACTCAAGAGTATATTACATCATTTAATGATTTCTGTTTTAGGTGCCCATCAGCAGTGTTTCTGTAATATCAGATGTCATGCAGGAAGATTATCAAGTCATGTCAGTCCATTTTATTACAAGGTATAAATTACTGCTTTGTGAAGTGTACTTGAATGATTTGACCACCCTGCAAAATTATCCCTCCCCAACCACCAATAAACAAATGTTATAGTTGGAAATTATTTTGGTTTGAAAATTTTAAAACCAGACAGTGTGATTTTTATTTTCTAATGTTCCAGTTTACAATGATTAATATAACACTCTGACACTAGCCTGCATGTCTGGCCCTCAGGGGAGGGGGAGGGGGAGGAGAGGGGAGGAGAGGGGAGGGGAGGGGAGGGGAGGGGAGGGAACTTGGGAAGAGGGGAAAGAAGGGAAATGGAGGGCCTACAATGAACCCCATGTTTTTTTGTGATATATCGATACTAAGATAGATAAATAGATAGATTGATTGATTGATTGATTGATTGATTGATTGATTGATCGATTGATACGTAAATTAATTGATTGATTGATTGATTGATTGATTGATTGATTGATTGATTGATTGATGATTGATTGATTGATTGATTGATTGATTGATTGAATTTTGATTGAGAAGGTGTTTGTTGATTCATTGCAATAGAAATTGTTGTAAATTTATGTTTAATTGAAGTCATCAGTTAAAAATGGGATTTGGTCATTGCATAGTCACCTGAAATGACTATCTCTCCTATATTTGCATAGTGCTTCAAGTTTTATGGTCGCCTGAAACCTGTCAAGAGCAAGTCTCCACATGGTGTCATTAAATATGGGTTCTTTGCGCTGTGTTCACCAGTGGACAGACAAGCTGAAGTGTTTCGTCCGTTATCTAACAATGTAGAAAAATATACTTGTAAAATGGATGCAGCATACAAAAACCTGGAAGTAGACACAAGGTAAGTGTATCTCAGTCTTGTAATATTGTAGTTTTGCTAAACAGCATACATGTACATGTAACACAGCATGGCGGAGCATAGCAACTTGGCACAGCATGGCATAGCACAATGCAGCAAGGCAAAGCACAGCACAACACC
The DNA here is from genome assembly GCA_029948255.1 of Telmatactis stephensoni. Classification (NCBI taxonomy): domain Eukaryota; kingdom Metazoa; phylum Cnidaria; class Anthozoa; order Actiniaria; family Isophelliidae; genus Telmatactis; species Telmatactis stephensoni. Next base: position 27,175 of record JALIZF010001320.1, read on the forward strand.
AAGGACAGCACAGCACAGCATATACATGTAACATAGCATGGCACATCATAGCATGGCACAGCACAGCACAGCACAGCACAGCACAGCACAGCACAGCACAGCACAGCACAGCACAGCACAGCACAGCAAGGCACAGCACAGCACAAAGGACAGCATAGTGCAACATATACATGCAACATAGCATGACACAGCATAGCAAGGCACAGCATAGCAAGGCACAGCATAGCAAGGCACAGCATAGCAAGGCACAGCATAGCAAGGCACAGCATAGCACAGCACAGTGCAGCAAGGCATGGCACAGCACCAAGGACAGCACAGTGCAGCATATACATGTAACATAGCATGGCACAGCACAACAGATTATAACACAGCACTCTTACTAGTCTAGCATATTGATATATTTTAAGTGAAGTGTAGCACAGCTCAATGTGAAGTGTGGCCTAGCATCTAGTATAATGCAGCAAAATGTGCTCTCAGAATATCTTATGGATGTATTGTGTAGCTCACCATACTAAAGCATAGGATAGCATGGCAGAGCATGACATTTAGCTGAGCAAAGCACAATGAAGAAATGGTCAACACTCAGCGTGTGTCCATTGAGTTATGGATGCACGCAGGAGGCTGCTAAGCACGAGAGAAGTGTAAGAGTAGCACAAGGCGTAGTCGAGTGTGACTATAGCTTCTCAAATGCTTAGCAGCTGACCAAGTGCATCCATAACTCAGTGGACGCACTGCTGAGTGTCAACTATTTCTTTTACAACATAGCCAAAAATAATTAGCCATACATAAGAAAATAAAAAGGCAAGAAAGGGAAACATTAACGTCAGTGTGCTGTCCATTGAGTTTTGGATGCAGTCGCTCACACATGCTTATCATCCAATCAGAGCGTGCATTATATATTACCTATGTTATAACAATATATGGCATGACATAGTTTCTACCACTCTGCTGTACTATTCCCTTATAGAGGGTTAAAGTACCTAGGGCTAGGAGAGAAAGACCTGATGGGAAGATCTGCCTATAGTTTCTTTCATCCAGAAGACCTTGCTGGTATGGCTTCAGCTCATGAACTATGTAAGTCTACCCATATGTATTATTATTTAACATACTCTTTTAATTAGAAGCATAGCTGTTCTGCAGCTCGGTGGTAAGATTTAATTACCTAATATGGATATGTGTAGTGCACTAGCTAGGGTTCAAAAAAGCTGCCTAACTACATTTTCCCATATTTCCATTACTGTAAAACCATTTGTATGGTGACCAACAACTTTCAGTTGGATTTTGGGTTTTTAGATCTACACACAAATGTATGCAAATGCCTTCTATCCAACCTTAATTCACATTTGCCATTTGCCTTGTGCTGCAACCTACTTTACATAATTGGCAGATCAGAAAAATCGAACTGAAAGTTTGGATTTGTTGTTGGTTGTGATACAAGCATTTTCACAGTAAAATGCTGTTTTTAAGTCTGACAATCTTCCTATATAATGTTTCAGTATTAAAAGAAGCCAAAGTGTGCATAACTTTCAGAGTTCTAAAAGGAAATGGTAAATGGCAGTGGGTTCGTGGAAGGGCTTACTCCATTGTCAGTAATGGCAAAGTACAGGGAATGGTCACCAAAAACTTCTTCATCAGGTAGTAATTTCTTAATTGCTGATGTACTGGTAATCAGCTTCTCTTAGGAGGGACTGTTTGTTCTTATAATAAGAATACCAATTTACATGTCGAAAGAGAGTGTCATTGTGGTGTAACTGTGAAAAGGTCTAGTTTTTTAGTTTGAATGTTTGAGTATATCCCAGCACCTGTCTAAGTAGCTCCTATTGTTGGTTGTAATACATGATTTGAAGGCCATTCACCAGTAGTTTATCACTAATCCCACAACTTATTGCTGGAATGTTTCCATATATTGGAGATAGAGACCCTTTTTGCTGGAACATCTCCGTATAATGGAGATGGGTCTACCAGTTTAACACCCTAGTCAGAGAAGACATGAAGGCCCAACCATGGTATTTGCACAAAGGCAGCAACTTCTCAATTACTTAAAGACCCTGAGTGTTGGTCTGGCCAGGGAATTTAACCCTCCCACATGGAAGAGCAGTGCTCAACCAACTGGGCCATGCAGAATGATTGGTTTCCTGAACCTGTATAAGTGCACTTTTGGCTAACTACAAAGGGTTTTCATGTTTTACAGTGATGAAGAAGGTGAATACTTCAAGCAGCAAGATATAAAAGAAATACAAGAATGGAAAGCCCGCCAATCTCTTGCTCTCCCATATTCACAAGATTCAAGTTCACATGAGTCATCTTCACCAAGTAGTGGTAGTATGAGCCCTGGAAGTGGATCATTTTATTCATTCCCACTTGGACCAATGCCAGGTAAAACATGTATATCCAGGGGCTGATTTAGGGTGGGGTAAAGGAGGTGCATGCCCCCTTTTGAATTTTGGCAGAAAAATTCTGACTGACTGACTCCCTCCCCTCCTCCAATCCCTCCCTTCCTCCCTCTCCTTCCACCCCACCCCCCCCCCCCCCCCCCCCTCCCCGAGACGTTGATCGTTGATTGATAAAAGACACAGCTGATAGAGTGCATATTGATCTGTAGCTATGGAGGCCGCTCCAGCACAAGAAGAGTTGCCTAGTGCTCATCCACTCCCACAGTTAAACAAGCCTAAAGCTAAGTCATCTTGTCTTGTTAATGAAGACCCATTACCTTTACATGATTCAATAATGGATAATGATATGATGTTGAAAGTCATCAGAGATCTTCAAAACTCGCTGCTTGATGGAACCACTAGAGGGTGTCAACTTGACTTGTTTTCTGGCCCACATTTCAGTGAGACATTACGTGAACGCAATGTGAACCTACCCTTTGTTGAACCAAGTGTTATACCAACTAGTGACGTTGGGTTTGGGCACGGTATTGTTAACAGTGATGAACATAGTAAACCTTTCAATGACATTGATTCTCGTCATTTGGGCACTAATGGTTTGAATCTCTTACAAGAAAGCATGTTATTTCACAATAATAAACTTGACAACACTTCTCAAGTTAATAAAACCAGAGGATCGCACGAAGGACCAGTTCCTATGGAAGAACACTCATTCCCTGACTTTGTTCCTCTTCCGCTAGTAGAAGTCGAAAATATTTTATCCAGTGAAAAAAGCACACATACTATGACGTCACCTTACGATATGCCTCCGGTTCCAACTTCATTAATGGATATGACCCCAGCTTATCATGACTCGAACAGTTATAATTGTACTGAACAAAAACTGGGCCCGATTGGCGTAGGGTACGGGCTGGTTACAAATCAGGTATTAAAGACTTGTGCCAACAGAATGGATAACACTAATGGGTTTAGTTCTTGCTCTGACTAAACGCATCCTAGCCTTCACAAATAAACAATACTGTATGAAAAAATATTGCATATAAATTATTATGAAAACATAATTGTTATATATAGACCTGTAGTAATAGAAGTATCATACTTAGTAGTAGTAATAGACAAATATAGTTTTATCAGACGTTGCTTAGCATAACTTATATGTGTATATATATATTAAATATTGTAATTCGGTGACTAAATGTTGATCACTTAGTCTCTAGAAAGACATTAAGGGTGTTTTCCATTTAGTGGAACCAACCAGCCAGAACAGCCAGTTCTTAAATCAAATGGTACATCTCAATTCCTAGTTCTGGCTGGAATCAGTCCTAAGAAATAAGACCGTTCTGGTCGGTTGGTTCCACTAAATGGAAAACACCCTAAGGTAGCTTTTTAAAACAATATTTTGATTTCAACAAAACTGGTATGAAAATGTTCCAATGAAAGATGATAAAACATTTAACATCAATCATTCTACTATAATCAAGCCTTTTTAATAGGAACGCCTCCTTAGAATAGACATTATCATAATTATGGATTTGTGGACCATCTGGACTGTGCTCCTATTATCGGAGTAACGGAATTGCGTTGAACCATCTAACCATGGGACGTTTTTAGGTTACGATTTTATAATTTATCTGAAGATGAGAGACACTTCAAAATATGAGATAAGCTAAATAATGACAAATGTATCCAAAGTAGACGTTTATAAATATTTTAATACAATTTCAAGTTAAATGGCATCCCCCAAAGTCCCATGATTAATTCAACCGCGGCAAGGAGAAGATGTCCAAGGCGAATAGAATTGTCCTATAGAAAAGGCTTGACTTTCTTTCATCTGAGTATCAAGCGTTCTCTTATCCCTACCCTTCTCAGTTTGCTACATAAGGTAAAGCGAGGCCTAATACTCAGATGACTTGTATCTTTGCGAAGTGTCAGTGTACGACCCCCTACGTTCAACTGTAAATAGTTTGAATCAGTAACAAGCTGCCCTGGAAAACGAGCCCCATGCATGGTCTTGTTATTCTTTATAACAACTGACACAGCAGGAAATGGAGTCTGCTATGCAGCTAGTGTTCGTTCTTCAAGACAGCTGTAAAAACTGTGCATTCAATGCAACTATACAGTACCAGAATTTCACTACAAATTATTTCTTTGGAAAGAAAAATACAATCACTATGAAATAACTGTTTGTCTTTGATTGTCTTGTCTTTGTTGAATGCGATAGTTTTTCTCTCTTCAATTCGTAGAAGCGTGAATGAGGAAAACTGTCTCTGCTCGCAGGGTAATGTGATACAATCACAGCCTTTGAAAACGCATCTTTGTTACCCCGGTTTGCGCTGTCCACACTGAAAAAGAGATTTCTTAAACAAAACCGAGAAAACGCTGTTTTAGCGTGGAGGGCCTAATGTAATAAAAACATGCGTTTTATCTGGATTAATGAGGACGTAGACTAAAACGAGGCACCGAAAACTCATCTTTGTGAAAACGCTGTGAACAGGCCCTGGCGGGGAGAAAGCTAACCCCTCCCTTTCCCACCCCAGAGTTGTTTCCAGGTTAGAAACGCTCTCCATGGTGACTAACTTTGAGAACGCGACTGAGCGTTTTAGGTGTGCACAACAAAACGGAACTTTCTGAAAACGTCACATTGATTGTGTGATCTCTAAGCATGCTCATCCTTGATTTTAGCATTTCTGGTTGCTAGGGATCGTATTAGTGTGGACGAAATATTTTATTCGTTTTTAAAGCGAAAGATTCGTCCGTATTAGTGTGTGCCGCTCGGTTGGCTCAGTTGGTTGAGCGTATATACCTATTTCAAAAAAGGTTGTCACCGCTAAAGGCGATAGGCGATAGGTAATAGGTCATTCCAATACCGCAAAGCACTATTGATTTCTTAATTAAGCCATCCTAAATCTTTCTTTACACTCTTCCATCAAATATTTGGCTATTCATATGTAAATCAATTAGAAATCAATAGTGCTTTGCGGTCTTGGAATGACCTATTACCTTCGCCTATCGCTTTTAGCGGTGACAACCTTTTTTGAAATAGGTGTACGTCGGTCTTTCGTGCGGGAGGTCGGCGTTGTCTTCTTCTTTGCCTACAACGCATCCACAAAGAATTCCCAGGCTTTAACATGCTTGAGAGTACAACAGGATCTTTTACTTCCACTATACAAGCAGGGTTAGAGTGAAAGCAGACGGGGCCTACGGTTAAACGTCCTTATCCGAGAAGACGTGAAAGTCTAACCGTTTGCAGATGTAATTACAAAGGCAGCACCTTCTCCTCAATTATTTAAAGACCCGGGGTCTAAAATCAATTTATTTTTGTTCTGTATGTCGTTTACGTTTAAAACCTTACAAAAATTGGCATGGGCATGTAACTTGACGACCTTAAGATTTTAGGGTGAAAAGTTTTAAGATTAAGTGATCACGTGACCACGATCCTGGCTCCCATCAACCCAAAAACTTTGATTTAAAACGGGGTGATGGATGTCATGTGTAGGTAGAACTTAATGGTATATTTTCACTTCTCCCTAAGAGATGTATAGGAATCTGCCTCAATACCTGAACTATCTTTGCTCGTTAAGGCGATATTTGCAGGTTTTTTTATTTACCAAGTAGGTGACGTGACCTATTTTTGCATAATATCGCCTTAAGGTAATTCCGTAGAAATAAAACTAGAAATGGAATTCTCATAAAACTTTACACAGTGATAATTTTTGAGTTGCTTATCCCAAAAATGAAATAAAAAATGGGGGTCACCGTAGCCGTTTTTGCGCTAGATTGCTTTAAAGTACACCATCTTTTGTGTCTTGAGGGCTCAAGATTCGAAGATCAAAATCGTGTCAAAAATAATTAATTTCTTAAATCTGAGCAGTGCTAGCTGACTAATATGAGCTCATTTTCTCTCTTTGGGCAATAGCCTAGTATTATGATGCAATAAATTGTTGTAAAAATGCGTTTGCTACATGAAAGAAGGTAAAATTGGTTGATAGTACGTGCACTTGAAGCAGCGTGAAAGCACCTTCCGACCGCACGTTTTACAAAATATCTAAAAAACTGGAAATGGAATCTTGACTATAATTATATATATGATAGAGAACCTTATTACCGTTGATTTGCAAACATAAAAAGAATAGGTGCCCGTGCTCGTTTCCGCGCTACGACGCGCTAAAGTGTGAAACAAGACGTCGTAAACAGCCTGTGACCGAAGAGGACTGAGGCGAGTAACCACTAAAGCGCCTCTTACAGCGTGTCTACTGTTAAAAACTTCATAAGACTAAAGCTTGCATCATTTTAAGTCAAATATATATCTTTTACAATCAAACAAATCAAAATAGGCTGAACTATGCTATGCGCATTAGAGGTGCGCACTGCAAAACTACGGAATTACCTTAACGAGCAAAGATAGTGCAGGTATTAAAAGGCAGATTCGTATACATCTCTTAGGGAGAAGTAAAAATATACCATTAAGTTCTACCTACACATGACATCCATCACCCCGTTTTAAATCAAAGTTTTTGGGTTCATGGGAGCCAGGATCGTGGTCACGTGATCACCTTATCTTAAAACTTTTCACCCTAAAATCTTAAGGACATCGAGTTATAGCGGAGCTCCCGCGCGGGCCGAAGGCCCGCGCGAGCGGAGCACCATACCTAAGAAAAAATGGTAACCCATCGAGTTGATTTTTCATGGACACACAGGGAGCCCAACGGCTGTACGTCCGTCCGTACATACATACATACATACCAAGGATACATACATACGTCCGTACGTCCGTGTACATCGCGATGCTGATTGGCTGATTGCTTTTTGGCGCCAACTTGACGCGCGCTGACACTTTGAAAACTGAAAATTTACAAGTTTCCTTGCAGTTTTAACTTGCAAAGCTTAAAAATAGTATTCTCGAAACCTCGTAAAAATTTAGCGATTTTGATGAACATTAATCTGTGCCAATCTTGACAGGTTAAAGCGAAAAAAACCGTACGTTTGAATTTTTTTCGGGCCTGGTGTCGTTTCAAAAACTGCTCGAAAGACACAGAGGATATTTTCAAAGTTGAACGACTTTTTAGTTGGATTCGTAGTTTAAAAAAATTCCTCATAATGAATAAGTCATTGAGGATCGTGTATTCTTCGTTTCGTGAAGATGCCTTCAGTAAAGCTGCTTAAAAATCTAGCCAAAGTTGGAAATAAATCAAGAATCGTCTGCATTGAGCGTGAAACAAGGACCAGTATGCTTCGAAAAGACAACAAGGAAAGCACTTCAAGGTAAAGACCCTGGCCAGAAAATGATATCAAAAAGTCTCTTGTACCTATATTTGATCTTTTATCTTTGATTTGGGATTGATGACTTAAAAAAAACCTTTTATGCACGTTGAACTGTGGCCAAGTTTAAAGAAACACTCGATCAAGCCTTACATGAAATGTACAACGACATTTTGTTTTACGGTGAACTTTTTGCACTAGTTCTAATAATAATAAAATTAGTAAAAAAAAATTGATTTTGAACTTATTTCAACCCCACTAATGTGTAAATACAGCTCAAGTTTTGGTCTGGAATTTAATGAAACAATTGACAGGAAAAAAAGAAGGAATTTTGCCATGCAAACTAGAATTGTTTTACTTTATTCATCTGGATGAAGTTGCTCAGTGAGCCCTGTGAAGCCTTAAATACAGACTGAAAATGCTTAATTCCTTGTTTTCTTGTTATTTCAATTAGCTGTTTTTATAATCACTTTAAATTGTATTATCAGTGTAATCTGGAAGAGAAAAGTGGGAGACAAGTATTCGCCTAGCTAGTGTCATTCTTTTCTACTGTACATTAAATAACAAAACAAAATAACAACAACAACCACAAAAAACAAGATGTCACAAATATAGTGAAGACAGACAAATCAATATATGTTGTTCTGTAATATTCGGGATGTCGAAAAGGTTTAATTACTTGTATCAATTTAAAAAAATGTTTTGGAGATTTTGCTTTCTATTTCTGAAAATTATGAACCCTTGCAAAGTCAGTTATGAAATCTGACAGTGAATCTGAATATTAAAATTTACTGTAACAAAGGTCACTGAGCATACAAGCCCATACAATATACAAACCAAAACCAAAACTTATTTTAAAAATGCTTTTTAAATAATCTTCATTTCAACTTTTTCAATTACCACAGGAAGCCCAATTCATTTGAATCAAGAACATAAAAAAATTAAAATTGAAATTGGAGCTTTGCTTTTAGGTAGTAGTTGTTTTGAGTTGTTTTACAATTTCATCTAAAGTCATGATTAGTGTAACCTGGAAGAGAGAATTCTTGTTTCGTGTAAAGACAACTATTTATCAGTGTCATTCTACTCTACATAATACAAAAAAAAACCAAGATGCCACAATACTGTCAAGACAGAAAAATCTAAATATAATTTTCTGCAATGTCTAATTGTTTAATTGAAGGATGTTGAATTAGGTTCAGTATTTATGTGAATGAAATCAGTTTGAGGGATTTTTGCATCCTATTTCTGAGAATTATGAAGCACTACTACTAAGTCAATTATAAAATCTGACACAAATATCTGAATAAATATCACTATGGTCACTGAGTTGAAAGCCTTATAATTCTCAGGAGACTGAAGGGCAAGAAATAAAGCTTGATCTATAGTCTTTATTTCAACTTTTACAACAAAATGCAATCTTTGTTTGCCTATTACCACAGCAAGCCCAATTCATTTGAATCAAAAACGTCAAAATAAAACAAAGTATTTAAAATTATTATTATATTTAAATGGGAGCTCCGCTATTAGGTAGTACCTAATTTTTATATTATGCCCATGCAAATTTTTGTAAGGTTTGAAAGAAAAACGATCACAGAACAAAAATAAGATTTCCCAGGCCTTAACATGCTTGAGCTGTTCGCAAATAGTAGGGGATTGTCGCCCGGTATACAACAGTCTGTCCTTACTACTAACAAACTCTAAGCGCATTTGATTATATTTATATAGATATTTGCGCTATATAAATGCTAAAATTTCTTTTTTTTTTTTTTTTTTTTCATTTTTCAAGTTTCATTTGTACCAAGAGACCATAATACCAAGAGAGCGAAACTCAGTATTCATGTCTGTGCCATGTTCGTGGCGAATTATATAAGGCTATTTTTATAGTAACTTCGCCATCGCGCGCACAAGGCTCTCAAGTACGAGAGGTCCGAGTTCGATTCCCAATCACCTCACACTTGTTTCGACTTCTTTCCATTCCGTGTAGCTTTGATTAGCTTCAAATGCCCTTAAAACTGAGCCTTAATTGGCGCAAGCGCGTTCGAATTCTCACTCCTCCCAACCAAACCTTTATTTGAGTTATTACATTTTGAGTAGCAATTACCCTAATAAGTTCTGTTTCTGTAAAAATTCCCAAAAAGAGTGAGGGGGAGTAGCCAGGAGTTTCGTGCGACTGTTTACCCAGCTGGATGAACAGTTTATACAGTACACACAGGCCAAAACTAAACCTTTTGCTTGAATTTAAACTTTAAAAAATAGTATGTCTTAATTGATTAACTTGGCAATTGTTTAGCGGGGCAACTCTCTCTCTCTCTCCCCTCAACCTATAATATGAGTAAGACTTTTAATTTACAAGTATATATCTAGCTAAAACAGAAGCTACACAGCTACACTCGGACGTTTTTTCGTTGTTCGGTATGGAGGAAGAAAAATTATGACAAATCTATCCCAACAACAACAACAACAACAACAACAATAGCAACAACAACAACAAAAGCAGCAGAAGTAGCATCAACAACAACAAGACCACTGGCTGAAACGAAAGATCACAGAGGCTATGATGATAGAAAAAGACACAAGTGCTCTTACCAACAGAGACTGTGGCAGGAAAATGCCAGACAACTATCTGCCTCTCATTAACAAAATATAATTGTTTAACTGTTTTTTTTGTTGAACTTTCTATATGTTTGTAGTTTTTATCTATTTCTTTCCCGTACATCGTATCGTTTATTTGGTTATTTTGTAATGTGTAGTTTTCTTGCTCGCGCGCGGTTTTACACCATGCACGTGCGAGACGTTTTGACAGTTAATTCAATATATTGACGTTTGTAAATACAATTCCACTGTCATGTCCCTGATGATGGACCTAAGGTCCAAAAGCTCGGAATAAATTACCGTAATTCAATGTGGAGGAAACAATTTATCACTTAACAACAAGGCTGTTTTTTATATTCACTTTAATTGTATAGACGCGTTATACAAGCCAAAAACGAGAGTCCAGTTGTTCGTAAGCGGGTTAGCCCAGGAAAGAAAACCTTTAATTTTTAACGCTAACCCGCCTTCGCGGAGCAACCGGAGACAGCTGTACCCGTTGTAAGATATTCACCGTGGTTGGTACGTTTGTACTACAGTGAGATAAAAGACCAGCTCTTATCACTCATTGACAACACAGACCAAACCATGGCGTTATATCAGTACAACCAGGAGCACCAACCAAACAGACAAGTAAAAATCTTCAAAAATCTACAAAATATAAAGATCTACAAAATATAAAACTAAAACTACGGCATGGTATAAACTAGGGCATGATATAAATATGTCATACGACTTTGTCTTGCTTGTATCTTAAACCAAAATTACATAGAGCGTCAGAAAGCGATTTTAAACTAGCACATATAGGTACAATATATAAATATGTTTATCTCTATCAAGAGTCAGTAAGAGTCAGCCCATTTCAGCCATACAACTTTGTCTTGCAACATAACCCATACCCATTTTACACAGAGCTCCAGAAAGCAAATTCAAAGTACAGTTCTGTGGATCCGAGTCATCTCTCCAAGCTAACAGCATTTGGTAGGCCTGCTCGCGAACATCATGCCTGTAGTTATGCTCGATTTCTCGTAATTTGTTTTCGCTCATTTTGAGAATCCTGCCCAATTCCTTCCATTTACCAAGTACTTTACCAGTCACTTCAAAGAATTTGTCCTCAAGAGAGATTTCTTGTGGCAGCTTTCGTTTCCGCATAGCCTTCTTTGTACAGGGACACATCTTAGGATCAGAAGTAGATGAGGACTCTAAAATATTGACAGAAGTCAACATAAGTCTTGATTTAAGAATTGTTCATCAACTACTCCTGAACTATATCTAGAATATGTACAGTGTAATTAAGATACATTGGCATGTAAAAGTAAAGCCAAAGCAGCTTAATGTCAGTAGCTTGACAGTCAGTCAAGTGATAACTGCACCCATGTTAGTTCAGTTTGTTAAGCATCGAGGTCAGGGTTTGAGTCCCTACTGCACCAACACTCAGGGTCTTTAAATGAGAAGGTGCTTCCTTAGTTTGTAATTACATCTGCAAATGGTTAGACCTTCATTTCTTCTTGGATTTAAACCATAGGCCCAATCTCTCCAAAGCCTTCCATTAGGGGGATATAAAAGAACCCACACATCCCTTTGTAGGAATAGAAGGCATGGTGCAGGAGCAGCTTCCATGGGTTTTAAAGCTCAGGTCACATAGACATGAGAGAAGTCAAAAGAAGTGTGTGCACTGGGGATTGAACTACACCAAAAGTTTATGACCCTTACCTCCTTCACAAGAGTTCATTGTACCAGCAATGGATTTCCTGTTGTGAGGAGAAGTCTTGTACTGTCCAATACTATACATAGCTGAGATAAACTCATGTGGCTGTCCCCCACGACGCTTGTAGTTGGCCAGCAACTCAGTCATAGGGTCAGCGCTAGCAGCTATCTTAGTAATTTCAGCTTGTGTGTAACGCAATGCATGCGCTATTTCCTCCCATACTTCATCTCCCATGTCACGCTCTGTTGAAATGGTCACCAAGGCTACAGTGGAAGAAATATAGAACAGTTAAATAATGCAATAATATTCACCTCAAGCAATAATATGACAATTGCAAAAACCATAGAATAATCAAGAGAACACAATAAAGATACAAGTACTTCTATAAAACAAAAATTAAAAAAAGACAGCAGACAAAGACAAAATTGATTTTAGTAACCTACCTGCCAATTCCCTGCTCAAATGTACATCCCATGCATGTGAACTGTTAAAATGCACTGCATCTCTTGGCTACAACAATTAACAATACAAACCATTACAAAATGAGACACTACCATGACTGCAATTACCATAGGCATCAACATCATCATAACAGAGTTTCATAAAGATCCAGGGGCATTTCTTGCAAGATGCAACTTTGCAGGTCTGCTAACAAACCTGTTTAAAGTCCCATCACCTGGTATCACCATCATTGATGGCCATTAATATCATCATCATCATCATCATGATTTACAATTACAAGTCTTACCTTGTCTAAATTGAATGAGAATAAAATCTCCCTACTAGCAGGACGATGAATCTCAACTTTGCCAAAGCTTCCATATGCAGGGGATTCACCAGTAAACTTACAAATAAACTGAACTACAATTTGACGACCGGTAAAGTTTTCATTATGGGTCAAACTCTCTTGTCCAGCAGCTGTGTCTGCTTCAAATAGTCCAGAGATAACACTGTAGAATGACAAAAATTATAAACAATTTAACTTTCCATTAACAACAACAACAACAACAAAAAAGCAACCAGGATGGTTCAAATAAATTTTGTCAACCTAGCCTAGCCATTTATTGTACAAATTCTTGTGAGTACTTCAATCATTGTCAAGGAATGGACATTCTGACTTTCTGAATTGATATGAGTTCTATATAAAGCAGCTGTCATTAGAGACTGTGCCATATGCCATGCTGCACAATGCCACCTCTCAGTCATCAACGTTCACCGATCAAAGCACTAAGATATTGGCACAGTGTTATCAGCATAGCCCAGTCTATTTTACATTCACAGGAAATCTGCTTTGACCAGTTACCACCATCATCATTATCATCAACAATTACAACAATCCTCATTACAGATAGTATAGAATAGTATAGAAGTTAAGGCCCAGTCCATATAGTGTATTTTTTCATGTACATAATGGCTGTCGTACATAGTTCAGAATTAAGTACGGCAAAAATACGACAGCTAGGGCCCTGTCATGTTACATGGCAAAGGAACGGCAAGCTAGTGATTCATATGGCGTACTTTTGTAGTGCCGAATCAAATAAATATTCCCATAATCCAGCTTTACATTACGTACGGCAGCAATTAAGTACATGAAAAATATGCCACATGGACTGGGCCTAAGTCATATATTACTACAATGGATATAGCACACATCCAAACAATGATTTAGTCTTACCTTATCAAAATTGGTCCAGTGTGTATCATTTTAGGAGGGTGATTACCAATAGGAATAGGAAAGTTTCCAATACCTTCCAAAGGCTTGCCAAATCTACTACAGGAAACACACAATCCAAATCTCACTCCATCTTCACTTCCAGACATCAATGCTTGACAGGACACATAGAATTGAAAAACAGGTAGATAATGAGATGCACCAAGCTTAGCTTCATAGAGAATTGCATCAAGTACATCCCATAACACTCGGAAAAATGTGAAATGTTCCACTGAGAAATAAACTGAACACAGATTTTCATCTTCAGTGTCAATGTGTACATTTTTGGGAGTAAACTGCTGCCAATTGAGAGTTTCATTTTCAACTGTTGAGCTACACCAGAATGTCAACTGTCTATCACCAAACTTTTCTATGATTTCTTTGCCATTGGGTAAAGGAAGACGAACTGTTACCAGATCATGACTTGACAGATCAAACTGACAGCCATGAGGACCAAGTTCTACAACAGGAGCTGCCAGAGCAAAGGCCATGGGATCATTATGGTCAACGTCGTAAGGGTCATCAGCATAAAGGACTTTTATTGATGCTTCGATGTCATAGAGAAGGGATGTCTCTGGGAAGTTTACTTCAACACCTGGTACTTCATCGACTAAGAGACATCCTCCAATGCCTTTCTTTATGAGCCGTTGAGCACTTGGGTATTGCTTGCTTGCTACAACAGCAAACAGACTAAAGTGTTCAGCTCTGATCTCTACATGGTTATCATACACTGTATAAGATGACTTGTCCATGGCTTTCCACTGTGGTTTATCTCCAATACCAGTATTACTACACCAACACACAATCTGATCTTTAGATGAAACTTTAACATCGTACGGCAGGCTGATAATAGCTGGGTCAGATTTATAAAACACAGCTCCATGAGGTTCCATCATTAAAATCTCACTTGCTACAACCTCTCTAGATTTTAATGGAGGTTCAAAGGCAAAATCCTGAATGATTTCAAGGTAAAACTCTGACTGGAAATGACCAGAAAGATTGCACTCAGGAATAATGACACAAATATCACCATGAGTGATATGTCGTCTTCTTGGCAGAGGCAGTTCTATGTCACTGAGGTCATCATCTGTGCTCTCACTGCAATCTGCACATACTTCACTAACTGAACTTATCAGACTGGTATCATCATCATCATTTTCATCATCATCATCATCATCATTATGATATGGAAGAGTAACTGATATTAGTGATCCATATTCACTATAGTGGTCTCTTATCCCCGAGTCAAGACTAAGGTTGGAAATCCGTCTTGATCTTGGATGGGATTTCTTTTTAAAATGTTGATTCTTCAAGTATTCTATGTTCATTTTGCGTATTTCTTGGCTGATTCTTAGCCTTTCTTTCAGGTCACTAACCAACTGAAGCTCAGCCTTCTGAGACTCTTCCACCTCTGAAAGCAGCAACAAGTGTCTTTCATGAAAAGCACCTTTCCTTGGAGATTCCTCTTCAAATAATACTTCACCATCTCCATGCCGTGTAATCAGTGGATCTGGTTTTGTTTGTTTGACAACATCTCTGTCAAACAGTTTTCTTGTAATGCAATTATCACTATCTACAGAGTCCTTTTCTACCTCAGCAGCAGTGATTTCAATTTGAAAGTACTCTCTAATTGCTTTAATTCCTTGTATATAAATATCTCTTGGTATATTGTCAATAGGATTACAAAGCACAAAAAGACTGGTTAATTTAGTTAGATGCAGAAGAGAACAAGGAATCACTGATATTTGATTTCCAGACAGGTTGAGCCATTCCAATTTGAGTAGCTTGTTAAAGCAGCTAGGCACACTCTGAATTTCATTATGAGCAAGTCCAAGTCTCCGTAGTTTCACCAGATTACAAAAAGTATCAGGAACAAACCTGATTTTATTATGCTGTAAGTATAACTCTTGCAAATTCACTAATGTGCAGACTTCATGAGGTATCTCAGTAAAGTCATTGTAGCTAAGTTCCAAACACTGGATTGTGTTCAATAATGGCTTTTGGTGTACACAGCATGGTAAAACAGACAAATACTGGCCACGCAGATCAACAGATGACTGGCAGCACTTTTTGGCATTTATTAGAATTTTATCCTTCTGCGAAAGCCCAAAGGGACTTCTCATGTCTTTCCATTGTAGTACAACATCTAAAACACAGAGAGAATACAGTTAAAGCTAAACAAAAGTCCTATATTTTGAATATAAAGGGCTAATTAAACTTAATGTGTAACAGATAATGTATACTATAAACAAATGAGCGATAAAAATCACAGAAAGCACGGTAGTTTATCTGCGTACAAAGTAAGCAAACATTAAACGAGGCTGTTCAGCTTGTACAATTTCAATGTTTTGTTACTGAAACTGAAACCAGAGCAGAGATCAAAAGACCATTTAAAAGCTTTAACATAATCAAAACATTCAACTCTATTGGCTTCGGAAATGACCCGATAAAACCAACAATAATATCAACGTAATTCTACAAAGGTTGCAAAAAACTTGTAAACAGAAGTCGTCTTCGTTTCTTTGCCAAGTTTGCTCAATTTGACGCCTTTCGCCTCAACTTTAAACGGCATCGCAAATAGCTATAAATAATTCACGTGTTAAGGCTACATCTTTACCTTAGAAGAGAATGGAAATACTCTTTCTTGCAGCCAGAAAACTTCCCAAACTTTTAGCCACAACAAAGCCAAGCATGGTGAAACACTGCTTGGTTGTTTGTTGAGCTCAGCGGACGTGCTTGAGCACGCGCACATTAGACAATGGTTACCATGACGACTTCAGATGTTTTCTCCTTTGTTTCAAAAGTGAACATTCCAGAAATTCACCTGTTGAATTTTTTTCGGGTCACATTGTAAAATCTAGTTATTCTGCTGTGAATGTTCATGAATAAAACAGTAGTGAACTAATATTGAAAATAACAATTTAGAATTCACGTGTGAACTGAAAAAGACATTTTTATAGCACGGATAAGTAACGACAATTTAGTCAAAACTGAAGAGCCAGTCTGAGTCGAACATCCGGCATCGGCCATATGTTGCCAAATTCAGTAAAGGCGTTCCACAAGTTGTTGTGAATTTTGCCGAAGTTTTCAGTGGTCATCAGCTGTTTTCAAATTGTAGTTTATAATCCACAGGCTTAATTCGTTGCCGATCGAAAGACTAATCGGTGCAAGTTTCTGGTAACAAAAACCCCAGAGCCAGCTGGCCTGATATATGTACATGTTGATTTCGTCCTTCTTCTTCTCTGGGGATGCGCAGACTTGCTACAAGTCGACCTGCGGGCCTGTATGTAATTAAGGGTGACGTCATTGTACGTGGCATCAACAGGCTGGGTGTGGCTTTCGTTTAGCTCTAAAGGAAATTTACCATGTTAGACAAAACATTTTACATCAAACTCCTGATTGAGATGGTCTGTGTTCATGGTTTTACAAGGCAAATCAGTAACATTTTTTTCTCCTTTCTTTCCTTCTTCCTTCCTTTCTTTCTTTTCTTTGTTTTCTTTTCTTTCCTTCCCTTTCCTTTTCTTTCCTTTTCTTTTCTTTTCTTTTCTTTTCTTTTCTTTTCTTTTCTTTTCTTTTCTTTTCTTTTCTTTTCTTTTCTTTCTTTCTTTCTTCCTTTGCTTTCCTTCCAGTTCCTGCCTTCCTTCCTTCCTTCCTTCCTTTCCTTCTTCCTTCCTTCCTTTCTTTCTTTTTTCTTTCCTTCTTTCTTTCTTTCTTTCCGTTTTTTTCTTTTATCGGCAAATCCTTGGAAATCAATTAAGATGAGCATGCGCGGCTCTGACCGCCCTATTATACTAGATTTTTTGGGGGAAAATCTTCAGTACAAAAATCACTGGTAATGTGAATTAAATTTTAATAATTAAATCATGGAATTACATCAGTAAAGATTTACAGTGCAGGAATGTAACAAATGATCTACTACTATAACATGTAATGACTATATAGTACAACAATGATAAAGTCTTTCTTTTGTTGCATTTACAACGTTCCTAATTGAGTGATCGAGAACATCATTAAGCTCTTTCTCCACGAATCCTACGAGCAAGTTGAATGTCTTTTGGCATGATAGTAACACGCTTAGCGTGAATGGCGCACAAGTTGGTGTCCTCAAACAAGCCAACCAAATATGCTTCGGCTGCTTCTTGTAAAGCCAACACGGCTGAACTCTGAAATCTCAAATCCGTCTTGAAGTCTTGTGCAATTTCACGGATTAATCGTTGGAATGGTAGCTTGCGAATCAGTAGTTCGGTGGACTTTTGGTATCTTCTGATTTCTCTCAATGCTACAGTTCCTGGACGATATCGGTGAGGTTTCTTCACTCCACCCGTGGCTGGAGCACTCTTACGTGCAGCCTTTGTAGCAAGCTGCTTTCTTGGAGCCTTTCCGCCGGTAGATTTCCTGGCAGTTTGTTTTGTACGAGCCATCTTTCAGGTTTAAAGGCAAGCTCAGGAGCAAGTTCAAGTTCTTTCTTCTATCGATGATAGCAGTTGAGTGACGCGCTTTGCGTCATTTGATATTTATTGTATTTTTCAAATCCCGGGAAATATTTCAGTTTTCTGGGGTCATTGGTTGCTTATTGTTTACGGAGACTTAAATACTTCATTCAGTAATACACTACGGTCGGAAGGAAACAATGCCATAGGCGACAAGTAGAACAAAAAGACATTGTTCAAAGTAATCCCCCATTTCTTTGTTTTTGTTGCTTTACCAAATCACAAGCTTCGTTCTAACCGTAGTGGATGACCCACTTCATTTGATGTTTTTGTAATAAATCCTCAAGGGGATTTTAAAATAACAAAGTCGTTTTATAATATACTTCGATTTCGCGCCAAATTTCAATAGATGCCTAAAACAAATAAGCACTTACAAACGCAAACGCATACGTGTGGACATCAACATCAACAGTACGTAAAGCCGGCGATAGACGCTGCAATTTTTTCTCGCGCTAGCAATGCAATTTTAGATTTTGTTGAAGAGAAAAATTGCAGCGTCTATCATCACTCTGCAACATTCAGTACGAGCGTGCAATGTTGCAGAGAAAAGTTCAAACATTTGCAATTTGAACTTTCTGCAACAAATCTTTTGTTGCGAGACATCCTTGCCGCCTGTTTGTCAGACATGATACACTCGGCAATTTCGCTCTCGCAACAAGATTCCTAAAATTGCATTGCAAGCACGAGAAATAATTTCAGCGTGTGTCGCCGGATTAAGCTGAACCGTAAATTGAATCAAATGGTGGGCGTGGTCGGCACCCTCCTCCCGATAGTTTAACATTGGTTAGTTTGCAGCCGACCATTAATCTGCAGCTTGGAAGACAACATTGTTTGGGGTATATGGATTGTGAAGTGTTCGAAGAATGTTGTCGTAAGTATGTTTTAGTCCGCTAGTTAACACAGAGTGGAGAGTGGGGCAATTTGCTAGTGGCTCAGGTTTATCAATTGCAAATAGTGGACGTGTGGTGCATGGAATGGCGAACATTTCATGATTAGCTGAGTTGCATCCGCACTAGCTGGGGTTTTCAGTTTGAAGGCATAGACAATTTTGAATCCCAGGCACAGATCCGGGATTTAGGCCTCTTGAGAGATGACGTCACATCCAATATGGCGGCCTCCTAACAATGGAATCTGATGACATCATATCGACGCTAGCCGCGGCGCTAGGGGGTGTCCAGTGCACCTATGGACATCCCCATGGATTCGCCCCTGACTCCTATCTGTCGGTTAACCTATCGCACTTTGATTTTCCTTTCATAACATCCTCATTATATTTTTGTAGTTTTTGTTGATCTGGCAGAAGAGTTTCTGTATACACAACTACAAAAAAAAAAAAAACTGATGCCAGGCCAGTAATCCTCTCAATTCAGAGGTTGCATGCTGTAAATAGAGTGAACGGCAGACGGCAGAGTGGATCACGAAAACAGCTTTTTCAGACTGCATTATGTTTGGCATTGCCGTTTCAACTTGGTTAATCTTTTGCGTAAAACATAAATGTGAACCCCACCTTCGTTATTAAATTCGAACGCCAAACGCTCGGCGCCTGCAGCGCAAAAACATATCGCGTCAGCCGACAAATAGCAAACGAGAATCACGCGACCTGCTTTTATTGCGCCTGGTGTTTTAGTAAAATAAACGCAACTTTTTCATCTTTACGTACGGTAAACACCAAATGACTTAACTCCAGACGCGAAAAAGTAAGATGTGAAGTTTAATCTCTCACATCATCTCTTTAATGCCTCCGCCGACTCGAATTCAGATAATTTTCGTGAGTAATAAAGTACATTCAATGTTCTCTTTGCTCGTTTTTCTCCATTTCTTTTTTCGACATTTGTTTTATCAGTATGTTACAACAGTGCATGAGTGTACAATATCATAGCGAAATCATTTTGTTCCTGACCATTTACCCGTCTTTATGCAAGGACGAGATGAGAGGTATGATGATGTCATTGATGTTTTATCAATGATTCCTGAAAACAAGAGGTCTTGAGTTAAATACACATACATTCAAATCTATTTGTCTGAAATGTAACACTGCCAGAAATCTTAGTTACCAAGTTAAATGTTGTATGGAAATGATATTTGTTTATATCTGGGTCCGCAGTAATTGGCTAACGCTGTTGCGGTTAACCCTGTCATTGTCAATTTATAGTTAAAACTTTATTTATTTCCTAACGGTAATGACCGAGCAATCAAAGCACGCGTAAGATACCAATTAGTCTACAAAAATAGGTTCTTGTTAGTTATATATCCTGTTGAGTATTGACAATGCTGTTTTACTTTCTTGGTTAGTTCGGTGATTTGAAATGTTGCTGTGCAATGGGTTTTCATCCAGTCAATATATGTAATACCTGAAAATGTCTCAAAAATGTCCCAATGATACCAAACAATTGTTCATGTGTCATGGTTGATCCTGGTTCTTCACTAAAGTACTCGAGAGTTTCTTTTAAGGTGGTAGTTGCTGTGTTGTTTAGTGTTATTAGTGATTGGAACTCTTGACGAACTTGTTGTACGAATATCTGAACAAATGGTTGTTTAGGATAATATTTTTCACTATATAGCATTTTGTATATCCGCTATTATCCACCAACTATGCAATCATATTCACTCATCCATTTATTTACTCAACCACTTTCCATTTATTATTTATTCATCCATTTATTTATTCATTCATTCGTTCATTCATTCCCTCCCTCATCCATCCATCCATTCATCCATCCAGTCATTCATTCATTCATCCATCCACCCACTGATCCATTCACGATCATATGGCTCAGTACAGAAAGACAATCAGATCCGCGTGCGCCATGCTGCGCAAAAAGCTTTCCAGTGTTGCAATGTTATCGCTGAAGCTATTTATCTGTTTATGTTTTTGTTGTTGTCAAGGATACTTGAATGTTTTGCTTAAAACAGCTGTCCATTTCTACTGTATTGTTGATCTTGGCAACGTCACTCTCTAAATGCTGAGGAAAAACATTTGAACCAATCAAAACATTGAACCAATCAAAACGTTGAATCAATCAAAACATTGAACCAATCAAAACATTGAACCAATCAAAACAATGAACCAATCATTTATTGATAATTCTTGTAGACAATATAGATCAAGGTTGCTTCCCCATACATTCAGTACCCGAAAGACATTTCTCGCTGTGTACTGTAGATAGGTTTCCAAATTATTAGTAAAGCTGACAGTACTTGTTTTGTTTCCTATGACCATACTTTAGCAAAGACACTTCACCACATCATGTATAAGCCATAGCTAAGATTCTCGAGAGAGACTGCGAGCTGCTTGTAGAAAATTCAATCCACGTTGATGACTTGTTAGGCGGATTCTCGTGGGCGGTTCTGAATAGCTTATACGGCGCGCGCCGAAAATATTTCCGACGAGCATACCCGATCCTTTACAATGGAGTTTACCCCCCCCCCCTCCCCCCCGGGAAATCAGTCGACCAAGAGAGATGTCGTTCTTAACATGCACTTCATTTTGACTATGACGTTATCACAGTTATCAGACTAATGCATCACGACTCACATATTGTTTACCTTGATTTCTTGACTGATTTCATTCATCTCGCGTTCAATGAATTTGGTTTGGACTGAAAAGAAAGTTTTAAAAAGAGATTATGTCAGTGAGTGACCCACCTGTTTATCTTAAAATGCGAGAAGTTCCACTTTTCCCGAGTTTTTAGAATGCATGGACGCGCGGAAAATGAGGACGAGTTGATAGCCCCTCCCTTATCCCCTCCGCAACTCATCTCCATTCTCTGCCCGACCAGGCATTAAACCCTTGACTTTAACGAATCTTGAGGGAAAATTGAGTGACACTGTACATGCAGCCTAGTTTGTCCAACTATCGTCTTGTCGGTCAAATTGTTAGAATATTTCTACATGTGTGTTCATTATAACAATTTTAAAAAACTCACTTTTGGCTGCGGTGCTAACATGCTCCATGTCTTTGTTCATCCTGACCATATTTGGATGAGAAGGCAGTATACTTTTGACAATGAAATCCAGAAACGTGGTCTTCTTATCGACATTTGACTTGATCGTTATCATCTGAAAAAGTCCAGATATTTAGGATAAGGTCAAAACAATTGTCATCTAAAGGTACCCAATTTAGACGGGTTGGGTAGTAGTACTGGCCACTAACCACCTCTTGGGAACGATTAGAAACTTTGTCATCACAAATCTCCCCAAATATAATGCAGTTGCAGTAAGTAATGTACTGCATGTTCAAGGCGTGCTAAGCAACGTATTTCTAAATAGACTAAATAGAAACTAAGCCGAGTGCGCTATTTGACCTGTGGCCCACGAGGGCGAGAGGTCTAATAGTTTTAGTATCCACTTGTAGGTCAAACTTAAAATAAGAAAATATTATTCATTTCATTAAATGAAAAAACCGCCGTTCAGCCGCCATATTGTTTTTCTTTTCAAAACCGACGTTTTTCTCAACCATGGGCTATCACAAATAGCCCCATAGTACGCGCGTAGAGTAGCCAACCCGGAATGCAGAATTTTTGATAGACCACACGTTAGTGGATACGAATTCCCTTTAGTAGCTAGCTAGTGAAAAGGTCTTCACATGACAAGATCGATGTTCGTTCTACCCACCTTACTGAGAAAAGCGATTTTAAAACCGCGAGTTGTACTTCTATTCATGAAGTTCCCAACTGTTAGCACATACTAGAAAACGAAAACAAATTAGCGCTCTGGTCGCCTACACAAATCGAAGGGTGCAGGCATATGGTACTGTTAGTCCATAGAAAGAAGTTACGAAAAGAGGCAAGAAGAAAGAGATGAGGGGACACAGCAGGCGAAAGACGCAATGCACATGCTCAAAAATTCGGCGGGAATTCGTGGACGCGTTCGTATTTACAAATAAAAGTATCGTCGATTCAGCTGTCGTGTATTGTGCGAATTTCTCCTCGTATATTATTTGACCAGGGAAAGAGAACAATTAAAGCGATGTCTTCGGAAAAATAAGCACTAACTTTTCGCACGGACAGCATTAAGTTTCAAGATTTGTATAGGAAATCGCACGATCTTGAGTACAATTCGGAATTAATAGGTACGAGTAATGTTTTGAAAGTTCTCAAAATAGGACGAGCCTTTAGGCGAGTCCTATTTGAGAGTTTTCAAAACATTACGAGTAACTATTAATTCTGAATTGCACGAGAAGATCGTGCGATTTTTTGTTTATAATACACTATACAAAATTTCTTCGAAGAAAGACAAATGTCTGACCATAGTAGCGTGTTTTCATTTAAAAAGTGCAGACTTAAATTAACGAGTAGACAATATTTCAAAGAGGGAAGAAACTCCGAAAACAGAATAAAATAGAGTTAATTTGTATTCTGAGCGAATTACAGTTCTTTTCATTCCTATAAAGCATGTAGTTTATTTACTGACAGGTTTGTTTATTGAATGAAGACGAGCGAAGAGCCCAAGACACGGCAAAGAATTTGAGTAGCGGGAGTGCAGTTTGATAATCACGAGTATGATTTCTGGCCCAAAATTGCACGACACGAAGTTTAATTACCACTTAATTATTATATCCATTTTGAAATCTCAACTTTTTTGCTCTACTTTTTTAACAAAAATGTGAAAACAGGTTCAAGGAAAAAAATCCCACAGCTTGACAGCAATCAAATGGCTTTTTTGATTCTTGTATATGATTGGCTGATAATAAAAGACACTGTTTTGTGATTGGTTGGAAAAAAAGATGCGATTAATGAAGCAAAAAGGATGCAATTTAGGAATTAATCGCACACTTTTTAACCAATCAGATTGCAGAAATCACCAGTGATTTCAAAATGGATATAATTAACGATTTAATTGTACTCCTCTCGTCCAATCAGAATCGAGTAATTTTGTATTGTGTATTATAAATCATATAATTATTTATAAAATACCTATATTTCTTAAGTTCGAAAACTTGTTCTTTTCACTAGTGAAAATAACATGTTCTTTTCACTAGTGAAAAGATCGTTACCATGGTTAATTGAGCGCATTTACTCTAAAGATAGTTTGTTGTCTCTTGATTTGATAATTATATGATAAATAGAATATTACATGTTCGCTTGGAGATATGGAATTTATCTTCTCGTGTTCAAATTTGATATCTCACTCGTTCGCTGCGCTCACTCGTGAGATATCAAATTGAACACTCGAAATAAATTCTCATATTCCATTACCATGTATCATATTCTCTATTTACTCACAGAAAATACATTCAATAGATTTTCGTTTGTTTACCAATCTCCGTCAATCAGAATGCACGTATCGATTTTTTTACGTGTGAGATAAAACAATACGTCCCAATCAGAAGCCGCGTACGGCTTTTTTTTCACGTGTGAGAAAAATGATACGTCCAATCAGAAGCGACTTCATTCCTGATGAAAATTTTTCTTCAAAGTGGCTCCTCTCAGCACTTTTTATCGAAGGATTTTCAGTCTTGGCTGTTCAATTAATCTTTATTCAGTAAGAATTCAAGCAGATAAGCTCATTCATCACAAAAGTCATCGATGTCATGCAAAATAAGAACTCTATGGGGAAAAAGATTTTCAAAACCTCGCGCGCTGTGCTGCGGCAAGAACGAAGGAGGATTCACGACCGGCAGTTTCAGAGTCGCTGAATGGAAATTTAGTCCAAATGAGCTCTTTCAACAAAAGCTTAGAGAAAAACACTGATAATTCCAGTTCAAGATAATTTATTTCAAGTTTTGAGGGACATTTGAAACGCCAGGTATGTTTAACGGGCGTGAATTTGACCGTAAGTTTGTCTTTGAATGAACTCAAATTCTTCGCATTGTCTTTGGTCGTTTTGTAAACAAACACCTGTCAGTGAGCAAAAAGTCGAACTTACACTGAAAAGAATTATAATTTTATACTGTAATTCACTTTAGATACAAATACATATTAGTTTTGTTTTGGCTTGACGTCTGTTTGTTATTTAAACTTTGTTTTCTAGAGATTTTTGTGCTTTTGAAATCAAAATCTTGACCGTGGAAAAGCAATATCCATATTCACAGCAAAACGACAAAAATTTATAGAAATCTCGATTTGTATATGATAAACAGAAAACACCATGGAAAGTGCTTTGTACGGTTTTTATTCACTCGTTGTTTTGTATCATAAAACTCACTCGCTCGTTCCTCGCTCGTTCGTTTTACGATACTTCACAACTCGTGAATAAAAACCGTACGCGTGCACTTTCCATGAAGTATTCTCTATTTATTAAACCTCCAATAGTTCTATTTCAAACTTCCGAGTATGCGCAATGCGTTTTTCACCCGTGTCAGATGTGGGTGGGTGGGCTCTCATACCATAGCCTACGTAGAGACCCTCGGGGAGGGGGGAGGGGGTGTCAACCCTTTCGTTCCCCCTTCCTCCTCCCCATAGAGTCCCTACACAGACTATCATATACCTGCAAGAACTGCTTTAATGACACACTTTGTCTGACTTCTTTGTTGGCGGTAATGATGGTTTGTAGATACTAAAAGCAAACAGGCACATGGCATATTTTTTGTATCACTGGCGTTTGTTTTGTTTTTACTTCACTTAATATCCACTTAGTTGCAGAATCGTATGATCGACATCGCCGCAAGTGTTGAAAAAGCAAGAATAAATCTGAAAGGAAATAAGTTTGAAGGAAGGAAGGAAGGAAGGAAGGAAGGGAGGGAGGGAGGGAGGGAGGGAGGGAGGGAGGGAGGGAGGGAGGGAGGGAGGGAGGGAGGGAGGGAGGGAGGGAGGAAGGAAGGAAGGAAGGAAGGAAGGTAGGAAGGAAGGAAGGAAGGAAGGAAGGCGGGGGATATAATGTCGTTTCTAGGGCCCTTCGGGAAGTGTGCCCTGAGAACGAGGTTGGACGGGATATGATGTATATAAGATATCGACCCAAGGCTAAAATATAGCTTCATATCAGAACAAGCGTGGTTGAAGCCCACACCCCACAAAAAGGTTAAACAACACATTCAAATAAGAAAGGGATGAATGGAAACTTGTAACACCGCATAAAAAGGGAGATAACTTACTAACGTTTCGAGCCTTAGCCCTTCGTCGAAGTAAAAGAGAGTAATGAAATCAAATAATGAATTCAAATAAGCATTACCACCGTGTGCAAAATTACGCGTCCAGCCAGATTAAAGTCTCAACTGGGATTTGGTCAATAGGCTACCGGGAAGCCAGCAAAGTGTACAGACATTGTATAGAAAACTCCGCCTCTGTCTGGTTTTCGGTAGCCTATTGACCAAATTCCCAATCGAGACTTTAGTCTGGCGGGACGCGTAATTATGCACACGGTGGTAATTATAGCATAGAGATCTTACTGGTTTGATGTGATTTATTCGTTCTCGTAGCTGTACTTTTAATAACGCCGTTCTTGTTCTTTCTTTGTAATTTGGTATCGTGGTTATTACCTGGGTTAACAAACAAAATATCAATTTTATTATGAAGCATTCAAAAGAATCTTTACTTCAAGGAAAATTACCAATGGCTGGGTGACGTCCAGCACCCCCGGGGGGGGGGGGGGGGGGGGGTACTCCCATATATTTGCTATACGGGTATGTGCCGCTGGATAGGGTATGGTTTTTGGCCCTGCTGTCTTGAACAGGGTATACATTTTACCCAAAATTGTCTTAAACAGGATCTATAATTTTGACGAGATCCCAAGCCATATCATCTTTTTGTGTCTTAGATAGGGTACGATATTCAAAATATACAAAAAAGCGCCTCCTCAGCCGTTTTTTGTCTAGGCTAGGGTCGATTTTCTTCTCATTTGTCTTGAACTGGGTATGGTTTTTTCACTTTCGAGTGTCTTAAACAGGGTCAGGTTTCTAGAGCTCCGGCGGCACACCCCTATCCAAAATGGAGTTGAGTACCCCCCCGGGCCAGCACCATACTCAAATTACCAATTGTTTATTACCAATTGTTTATGTTTAATTACTAATTGAAATTACGTACTAATACTACTATAGTATACTATAGCATCATTTATTCATTAATTAAACCAGCGTTTAAGAACTTGCATTCTGTTTTCACATCAATCTGTAGAGTCAAGTTTGTCAAGGTACCTTGTACAAGAATGTTTCAACGTTGTCCAAAGCGCTTGAGTTTTCATCTCCTTGTTTCTTTAGAGCACGTTCCTAAAGAGAGTGGAAATAAATGGGAAAAGTTGAAACGTAAAACCAAGTTTTAGTGAATACAGTGTTTATATGGCTCTGGTCAGACTAGGGCAAAACCGATAGAAGCAAAACATAAAAGTCGACCAGACGAGTTGTGGCAAAGTAGTTCTTAATTGCGTCTAAAGTTCATCTACAATAAAGACGCGGTACTAGGGCCCGGTTGTTCGAAAAACGATTAGCGTTAACCCAGGATTAAGTCCAAAGAAAACCATGCATTTTAACTCAGGATTAACGCTAATCGTCTTTCGAACAACCGGGCCCTATAGATGTCCAGTATGCCGTTTTCCGAAGTCATCATTCGTCGTTCATACACACTATACATCAAAGTCAGTGCGTCTAGACGGCTAATGCGTCTTCTGACCGTCTTCGTCTTTACATCAGACTAACTCAGATACATAAGGAATCACAATAACTTTTCTGGAGAACTTTTCTCCTGATGTATCATCTCTTTGTCAAGAAATCTGTTCTGTTTTCGGGCTTCCTGTGGCGAACAAACCGCGGGTTACTGTTTCTACAATGTTCCAGTCCTTCTTCGGCTAAAATGAAGATGGCTGACTTGGTTAGCATGTCAGTTCACTCGAATGACTGTAAATTTGGATGGATTTTTCGAAGAAAATCGCTTTTTTCGCGATGAAAATTTATTCCAACTTCCAAATATGGTAAGTACAAATTCCTTTATATGGAAGAAGGTGCTCGCGCGAAAACAGCACATTTTTATAGGACATTTCTTGAGTGAAAATGCATGGACAACGAGTATAAACTAACGTATAACTGTACCTCTAATTCATTAGGAGCAAATTTCAAGAGACTCTCCAATAGGTCAGTAGGTAGTGTGGTTGTACCATTCAACAGCGCCTCTTTGATATTCTCCACAGAGATTTTGGTATGTGCAAGGCATATGGCTGCAAATATGACAATATCACTCACTAAAGGTGGTATTACATACTGGACAAGTGCAACATTGTTGTGTTAACAGTTGGTGTAGTGTAACAAAGCAGGTGCGGCCGTGCGAAATTGCAGTTCAATTTTGAGATGTTGAAGGTCGTTCAAAAACCTGCAACGTGTCGTCACAGCAATGTTGCGCTAAACATCGTAGCCAAGTACAAACGGCAGGCCATTTTCTACAATATTGCGAGTTTTAACTTTTTTCTGCGACGTTGCGCGCAACAGTGCGGGAGGGGTGGACAGACGGCGTGACTGTGTTGCGCATTGTTTTGCAGAAATTTAATTTGCACCGTGTGTCTGGGCTCACATAACCTTCAGCAAAAACCAAGAAAATGTTCCATTATAAAACCAGTTGCACGTAGAGAAATTTATCATACTATCATAATCAAAGACCACTTACAAATGTTAAGGTTTTTCTTTGTATCCAAAATTCGTTTCTTGGCAGTTGACACTTTAAAAGGTTCTACGGGAAAAAAATCGATAACCATGACGTCATTATTATATCGATGACGTATTCTCACCATCAGTCATACGTCACATCTTACTTGATGTTAAAGCTCTGCTGGCTCCAAACAAATTCAAAAGCTCGCGGACATCAATGATTTCTTGGACTGATAACTTTGGAGGCATCTGTTGGAGTAAAAGGTTCAAATAAATTAGAATTCTGGCGGTCCGTAAGCCGCTGTCATATAGACTGTGCCATACTCTACCTTATTCCAAATAGCTCCTTCCCTGAGAGAGTCTCGGCCTACTACATCCCATAATAGCTTCCTGCACTCAACCTGAAACAAGTTGCTACAAGATGTTGGCGAGGGGGGCGGAGGGGGTGGGGGTGGGGATGTACATAGTCTCAAAGGAGGCGATGGTATATTATTGACTACGTTATCAGGCTCATTATCTTTGCCGTTGTCGATGAGTTGTTCTTCTTCATTAACCTGGCAACTGCCTACTTTGGCTGGTGAAACACGAGAGGGTTGTGTAGTAGTAGCGACACGGTATCCTGGAAAAAAAGCAACTTAACAATTTATTTACTGTAATATAGATATAGTAAAAGACATTTTATCCATGACTTAAAAACGAGCCTAAAACGGATGCAAACTTTTGCAGACAAATTTAAACCTGAGAACTGTAACACTACACAGAAAAATATACCTTACCGAATCGTTTTGTACCAAAGAGAAATGAGCACCCTGAGATCATAAAACCTGTAAAACAATTAAATAAAACCATACTCTAATGAAGATCCCTGTGTAACGTTGTTAGGTTTGCTATGAGTTAGCGTATATAGCTAATTCAGTACACAAACATTCAACCTTTCAAAATCATCAAACATGAAACTGAGACGGCCGAAATGGCTTCGCGAAAGACCCGATAACTTTACGGGCCTGTCTAAATTACGGGAGTGGGCGAGCACCGGTGGGTAAACTTACCCGTGAAATCAAAGAAATCATAGTTAACAGGACCGTATAGTTATCGCGCAAATCAATACAGGCTTTTTAATGAGTGAAAAGAAAGAAGGAAAGAAGCTGGAAGCAGTAATAAAGGATACTGTTGTACTTATTTGCCTCATGTACGGAATCCAGAAACCGGAATCTCCAAATTTGATTTGGGAATCCGGATTCGAATTCCAGACTTTCAGAATCCGGAATCCGGCCATTTGAATCTATAAGACAGCTCTATCTAGGAATCCGGATTCTTGCATCATCCCGGATTCCCTTACATGTGGCGAACTAATATTTTGATTTTATTGACATGAAGGCTTTGAAATTGAAGTCGAAATATTAGCATAACAGTATACACAGGGCCGTAGCCACCGGTACGGTTAGAACCATTGTCGTCATTGCAGTTTTGAAGCATGAATTCGTGTAGGAAAACGAAAAAACCGGACCAACTTTTAAAAACCGTACCAATGTTTAAATGGTGGCTACGGCCCTGATACATATTGCTTACAGTGTTTCAAATCTTCTAACTAATCGACGGACTTTCCTTTCTACATATAAAGTTCCGTACGTTTAGTGCGGCTAGCTCTTGTTGCGCACAGTAACGAGAACCAGCCGCAATGCAAGTAAGTAATCCAAAAATAAATCAATCCAAAGTAAATAAATAAAATAAAATAAATAAAACTACTTCTCAGAAGATCACATAATGCCGCAGGTTGTCCCGGCTGGGTGGATGCGCTATCCTTAACCAGCTGGAGCCAAATGATAATGGAGTTGTCCACTGGTTATAGCGCTATCCACTCTCAGTACTTGTAACAATGTAATGCTGTTATTAGATAGTACCGTATGCTATATACCTGGATAGATGAATATCGGCATTATAATGGTCAGTCCTTGTAGAAAGGCATAAATAGTGAGTAGTGCTAATGTTGGTAAAAACACCACTACAATCACCAGAAACTTCCAATTACTGGAAAACAAATGAAAGAATAAAAAAAGCAAGATACAATTTAACAAAACAAAAACGCATAATAAGGGAGAGGAGAAAAGATATCGAGAAACTAAGAAAAAAGGCTTCAACTAGAAAGGAAAGACATAACAACGAACTGGACTTAAGAACTGTAGTCAAAAGCTCACTGAGAATCCATAAGTTAATGATGCAATTTCTTTGTGTGTACATTTTGTTCAAAGTCAAAGTACTAACTTTTTCAAAACCACTTTAAAGTGGCTGCCATTTTCTGAAAACTCTTCAGTTTCGCTTGTAGCTTCTCCTATGCAGGGCTTTTCATCTTTGGTACATAAATCTGTCATAGAACACAACAATTTCCAAGTAAGTAACTTTTACATCGTGCCATTTGGCTAGGAATGCCGAAAAGTACATAAAGAATTAATTTGATCTTGATGTTGTTGAACACAAACTTAAGACGTGCATGTTGTCTAAGTTTGCTGTCAATCCCAGAAAGCTTAACAAACACGACACATGATCCCACTCTATAAACCGCTCATAAAATTTCATTAAAACTGTCTTAGTTTAAACTAAACTTACAAAGCCGTAGTTTGCAATGGGATTAGATTATCTTTCAAGGATGGTAAATTTTAGTGTGTGATTCATAATTGTAAATGGCTGCCCTGATTTGAATCAAAGTGATCATTTGTGCAATAAAAACAGCATATAGCTGCAGAACATGGCACAATTTTTGGTGATTAAAGTCATCATTAAGGCCCGACAATGGAACAGTGTAAACAACTTTTATTCCCCAATATTGTAGGGAAGTTTCGTGTAGTAACAACAACAACAATAAATTCTTGTCACAGAAAATAAAACTAAGTCAAATGATCAAAGCATCGTAGCTTTTGTATTACCAGGAGCCCATGGGTTCCTGGTACTACTTCTTTTCAGAGTTAGTACCATGTAAAAACAACAGTTTATCAAACTCGCACCTTTTAAAACAAACTTTTCATCGTTGTTTGATTCTGTAGCTTCAGCACAAACAGCCTCAGATGTTTTAGAGGCAATGTTGTCCACACGAGCCATTCCTCCATTAACTCTAGCAGTGAAGCATTCCCTCACAAAGTTCTTGCTGCTAGTTGTTAGCTACATGTTTTTGCACTGTTAACAAGATCATCGTCAGAAGTAATTAAATGACGTCACAATCGAAAAGCGCGAGAAAATTTGCGCACGTGCGCGATAGTGCTCAGTCTCCCACTCGGCACGAGCGCTCAAACCATGTTTAAAACTCACCCGACATACTAGGACATAGAAAAGTGTATGATAAAAAGTGGTCAAACGGCTGGAGCGCCGTTTGAATTATCATCAACTATCGTTTACTATCCTGCGTCGTTTGGCCGTAGCCTTACGTAACTTAATGTATAGACAGAAGTGCGTATCTTGTACGTATACGTTTGGTGCCGCGGAATCCCTTTGATACGGACTAACTCCACTAGAAATAAAATCGAAATGTTATATTTATACGCCATTTTGAAAAAAAAAGAAAACTACTTATGTCGTGTTCTTGAATTAGTTTAATTAATCTTGGCACATGAGTTTCTGACCGAGACTGGGACAAAGAACAGGGTTTTTCAGTATAGCAAGCAGTCTAGTTCAGTATACTTGCCGGAGACACGAAAAAATCTTCCTCCTAACGCATATCCTAAGAATGTGTCAGTTAAACTGAAAAATCACTCCAAAAAATCGTGTACTTTAATGATGAATGAAAATTTCTAGTTAACTGATATTTTGCTTATCAACTGAAAATGACTTTCACGTTTTTAAAATACGGCAATGATTTGCTCAAAGAGTAATTGACAATTGTCCAAAAAACTGACTTGGGTCCCTTATAGTAACTGAGTTAATTCAAGAGGGAATTAATGATGGCTTTTTTTGGTAGGAAAATATCTGTCCGTTAGAACAGAGTTTACGTACTGCTTTACGGAAAGTATTTCTGTATAAGAAAGTTTGTCCTTGCGCCCAGCTGTTTGCAGCAAAATGTAAAGTTTAGTCTCACTTTTGAATCGGCTAAATAAATTAAAATAAATTTGAAAAAAAAAAAAGAATTCATATAAAAAATAATCCCATAACTGACAAAGAGAACTGAGCCTGATGTATACCTCCCCTCTCCCCCTCTCCCCCCCCCCCCCGCACACACACACACACACACACACCATCACTCTGAGCTAAAAAGTTTACCGACTTCACGTGAAGCTTTTGCTCGTTTTCTTTTCGAAAATTTTATTTTCATTCTTGCTTCCCCCCCCCCCCCCCCCCATTCCCCCCCTTCTCCTTCTTCTTTGTTAATTTTTATTTTCTCTCTACAAGATAATCGCAGGAAGTCTCGGATGCAGCCCCCTAATTTCCTAAGTGTGTCTTCTCCTTCTAAATGGACTGAAAAGAAACGAAGGGTAATGTATAATTGCGCAATTATAGCAAAATCAAGAAGTTAACACAAACTAATCAATCATTAATGCAGCTCTTTTGTCGTGTTTTACGTAAATACCATCACGCCGACAACATACCGAAGTATTGCCGAAGTGACGACACATCCGTTAATCTTTACAAACTCGCTGCAAATGAATCTTTACGTGGAGTAAATGACTTGTTTCTTTTGTTTTCTGAGCGATAAGTGCTTCAAGTGGCAGTTGTTTAGGAGTTTTCAAACGGTTGGTATTTCTATGCTAATTTGTTAAAGACTTGGCTTATTTACATAATTCACTGAACTGCGACAGCGAGGGAAGGTCAAGCGGTCCATGACTCTACACACGCTTTGGAGTTGTGTTGTACGATTTCTTTTCATCACTGGCTCCCAAGAATACAAGACATCTCTTATTGGACGTCTGCAGTGTTTGAATTAGCAACAGACATCGTTAACAATGGTCTGAATGGGACAAATTCACGAGTATAATCTGTCTTACTTCGTTGCTAAGTTTCGGCGTCCAACGGAACTAGATATCCCTAGTGACAATATCGTCTTGCAGCGAATGTTATCAACTACGTGAATGTGCTGAATATTGATGAAAAAGCCTTGTACATATTGGAAGTTTGTTGAAAAGAAACTCTTAAATTTACTAGAAATCAAAGTTCACCGTGATTTTGGTTAATGCGGTGAGATGAAGCTGGCTTAGAATAACAAAGAATATTATCGATAAGTTCCTGACAATCCTTCACAGACTTCGCAAGCTTTGTCTTGTATCCGAGTGAATTATGTTGAGATCGAACGAGCGATGGCCTGAAGCTTTTGGCTTCAAAATTGCCGGCAAGTCACCGGTAGTTATTTTATCAGTACAAGAAAATTCTGTTGCTCAACAAGCAGGACTTCAACCAGGAGACCAAATTCTCGAACTAAACGGTGAAAATGTCCAAGGACTGACTAAAGATCAAATTGTTCTACTTGCTAAACGTTCGACTAGAGTGCCACCAGCTATAGCTGTCATTTCACGAATTCGAACATGTGATCTTCGACGTCGAAGGGGACGGTTTGGATTCACAGTTCGAGGCAATGGTCCTGTTTATGTTTACGATGTGGAAGATAGGGGCCCTGCATATGCCATGGGAATGCGGCCAGGAGACCTCGTACTTAAAGTTAATGGCGTTAATGTTCGTCATGCTAATGCAGATCAAGTACAACAAATAGTAGAAGCCTGTGGACCTACAATTTCAGTGGTTATAATAGCTGGTGCACAGTCTATTGGAGACAGTGACAAAACTTCGTCTTCCACATCGTCTCGTTACAGGCGAGCAAGAGATTTCTACCTCCAGGTAAGTCTTATTTTTGACACTTCTGCTTTGAAAATTCTAATCCATCCTAATGTAAAACGTGGTTTTTCAGATTGTCGATAATTCTGTTGATCCGGTATTGCTTATGTATATGAGGGATGTTTATAATACTTTAGAACAAAGTTAAATAATGAGTTTGTAGAATGTTTATGGAGTTTTTTTAATCAACCAATGCGCTCTCTGAAAGTATGATCGGTTCGATTGTAATATACCACACAAGAGCTATTCTCTGGAATATAAATCGTTTTGTGGAGCTTTAAGGATCTTTAATTAATTTACTTAATAGACCGGTGCTGAGTTAATTTATTACCACTTTAGGGTATATATATATATCAGTTGACGTACGCTGTATTCTCTATGTTCACTGTTCCATGCTTATGTCAAATAAACATATCAGCACTCATAAATGTGAATCATTTGTGAAGGATAAGAGCCAAAGTGGCTCCTCAAAAAATTCAAGATGTCTTACCACCCTAAAAGATGTTTCCTGATCAAAGAAAAATAAATAGAACTTTAAAAAATTGGCCTACTGATTTTTTTAAATGTCTTCCAGAAAATAAAATATTACTTAACTCTGATTTTTCCTTCTTCTTTTTTTTCTTTTCTTTATTTTTTCATTTTAAATTTACAGTGTGTTTCACATGACATTCTGAAGTTTGTTTGAAAGTTTTAAAGTTCAAGTCGTACTTTGGAAGCTCATAAACCTTTATTGGCAAACTGTGAACTTCCCATGCAAATTCAGAAATTCATTTGATAGAATCAAGTTTCTTGATTCAACTAGCCATGGAATATTCCATTTTGATAATCAAGTTGCAACTTCTTTAGGCAGCAAACTGCCTTGCTTTGTGATGCAATTACACTCTTAACTGCAAATCACAGTTCTAATGAATTTCCAAATTTTCATGGGAAGAAATTTTATTGTTCACCAACAAAGTTTGTTGTGAACTTCCAAAAATGACTTGAACTTTAGAATTTCTGAACAAACTTTGGAATCCACTTGTCAAAAATTATGTGAAATGCATCATTAAGATCAAGGAAATCTGGGATTTTCTTTCATTTTCCTTTGAACACACCAAAATACCATAGACAACTTTTATAATCAATTAGTCAACTAGCTGTGAAACATGCAATTGACATGTTGTTTTCTTGCAGATGAACTATTTCTTACCAAGAGATAACATTAAAAAGTCCCAGCTAATCAAGGCCCTTAATAAATATGCAAGGGACAGGTCCATAGAACAGCTAGCCAAGTCTTTACTGGACGTACTTCAAACACCTGTAGAAAGAAAACTACTCAAACAAATCAGGTACGTAACTGTTTAAGAATACTAAAATCAAATTCAACATTGTTATTGGATTAATTCAATTCCATGAGCTTATATAATTCTTATCAAAGGACTAGTGTTACAAGCTTTTGCTTTGTATTCTCCACTTATGTCATGCTGTATATTTGTAATGTTTTTCTAAAAGTTTGTATAATTATATATTTTTTGAATTCTTAGCTCCTATACATGTACATAGAAAATCAACAAACTAGTTAAGAGAATGTAACAGGGACAAAACCATGCACACCAAAAATTGAAGGGTTCTCTGTGAAAACGACCTAAGTGACTTTTTGATGGATGTCAAGATATTGACTTTTTAGCATAGGAAAGTTAATTAATATGATCATTTTAAACAATCCAGAAAAATCATCAAAAAAGTCATTTAGGCTGTTTTCACAGAGAACCCTTCATTATTTGTCATATCTCATGCCTCAGGTCTCTTTTGCTCATTCACAAATCCTTGTTTTGTTATTATTTTGAACATGATTAAACAGAAAAAAGTGGTGATTGCTTGTTCCAGATGTTTAATTTGTATCAGCTCTAATTCCAAACTGATATCAAAATAATTTATGAGCTCCACCCAGAGTCTTGACTATATATACTTTATAGTGATGATATAACCTTGCTAACCTCTACTAGTTGTTATTCTTGTGGCAACTTAACAAACAAGGTTTAGCTCTGTCACACAGTCATATGAGTATCAAATGAAAATACTTTGAATTTTATAGAAGTACAGTGTACAGTATAATAGTTTGGATTAATGATGAAATGTTCCACAAAACAATTTATCAAACTAGCATGATGATGAGAATCCAATATTGCCATCATAATTATAATAGTTCATTTGATATCTATTTACTAGTGTCTTCTAGGGTTAAGATAATATGAACCATGATAAAAACTGTATGCCATACCAATTGTCTGCATGTAGCAATCAATTTTATGCAACTCGGATACCCTCCTCTAAGAATATTAGCGGGAATAATTTCTGTCAATATGCAAAATTAGTCTATGGAACATGAATTGTATCTAAATATTTACTAGATATATGTACTATCTTTGTAGATATCTGATTCCAAAGAAGCATAAACCTGAGTATGACATACTGGTTGGCATTGATGCTGATAGACGCCCACCACAGCGACCCCAAAGTGCACTTTTTTCTGATTCTTTATCAAGATCATCTACTATGGATGACATGGACTTAATGAGGTAGATATCAATTAGACTCATAATGAAGGGTTGCCCATCAAAATGGCCTAAGTGATTTTTTGATGGTGACTCAACAATATTTTTAGTCTTACTAGTAATGTGAATTGATGTCATTTTATACCATTGAGAAAACTTGAAATTATCATCAGAAAGGGCACTCTTGAAAGCCATTTTTATTCAAATATAGAGAGTCCTTTGGTCCTGTTTACTCCAATTGCATGATTTGTTTGTGTTACTAGTTAAAAGCTGTTTTAAAGTTCACATCATTCTATCTTTCCTCCCATCCATGCATTTCTCCACTCATCCACTTGCCTACTGTCTCACATAGCCATTTGTCTATCAGTTAGTTAATTCATCCATTCACCCATGCCCCAATTCATTCATCCCTTCATTCATCTATACATCTAACTACCTGTCGATTTGTCCATTTATTGAACTAGTATACTCATTCATTCAAACAATGAGAATTTGTCGTATATCAATGTATATTAATGTATAGTTCTATCTATCTATCCATCCATCCATCCATCCGCATTCATTCATCCATCCATCCATCCATTCATCCATCCACCTATCCATTCACTTATTCAATTCATTCAATCATCCATATATCTATTCATCCATTAATTCATTCATTCATTAACAAAGTCTGTCAATTTCTCTTGTTTCAACAGAACCTGGTCATCAGGTAGCAGTATGGACTTAATAGGGCACCACAGGAATGTCCAAGCCCACTCACCAAGGTGAAAATACCAACCATTTTTCAACTGTTATCTTCTAAATCCATTCTGTATTTGTCTTTACATTCTTATGATTGATGTTTTACAGAACTGTGCGTGTTAAAAGAGGACCAGGGTCAGGCTTTGGTTTTACATTAAGTGGTGACACACCTGTATTTGTCAAGTCCATTGACAAGGGAGGACCAGCTGAACTTGCTAAGCTAAAACCAGGGGACCACATCCTGGAAGTTAATGGCTTAAATGTCAGGTATCAGTGTAAACAAATTAGTCCTTAATTTGGGATATATCGGCAAAATTGTACCAAAAAAATGAAAGAATTGTACATTAAGTACAATTGTAATTGCACGTTGCAATAGAGTGGTTTTTGTATGAGTGGGAACACTGTACATTTACGATACAATATGGTTACAGCAGGAATTTCAAATGTTTTTATTGAAACTATGATACTGGTACAGTTACGATATGGTACGGTAAGTTTCCCACTCATATGAAAACAACTCTATATTGCTCATATTGTCACTTACTGCAACAACAACAAGCAAGTTGTTTTGTGAAAGTTCCTACACCAGTTGCATGCAGGATAGTCAAATTTTGATGCAAAAAGGAGAAGGTTTAATTTGTACTTTGCAGTTAAATGGAAGTATATGCTACATGGCAGCCTTTGCAACACTAGCAAAGCAACAATAGCATTCAATTTTGCCATGAATATTTTTTTACATTTGAGTATTACTGAATATTCTCAGTAACAGCCACAATTAATTTGAAGTAACTGGCACTTGCCAATCAAGTCCTTGCAGACCACAGCTAGGACTTATTTTGTCATTTGTCCAGTTATAGTTAGCTGGTGCTTGATATAATAGTGATTTAATTGTGAAAAGGCCAGACACCTTTGCTTCTGGTAAACACTGGCTACTTCGTACATTCCTTGGTGATTAACAACTAACCAAAATCAATGATTATCTTTGTATAGAGGCAAAAGGCATGGTACAGTTGTAGAATTTCTAAAAGGCAGTGGTACTTACCCTAGTCTGCTTGTCCAGTGGCGACCTTTAAGTGCTCTCAAGCACCAATCATCAGTGTCAACTATTGGTTCAAGATCAGGTCGATCTGTAAAGTTTGATAGTGATGACTCCATACGTAGGTCTGGGTCTATGGCTTCAAGGTCATCCTCTAGGACTGAGCAACTCCTCATGTCTAGATTTCCTGGTAGTGATCCACAGAGTGTCCGTGCTTTAGCTAGAGAATTTAAAATACAGGTAAGGCAATGTTGACGATATGAATAAGGATTGTAAGTTGCACTTTCACAGAAACCTTTCCAAGAACAAGCTCCAGTTGCGAGAAGAGTAGAGTTATACTTATTCAGTGGATAAGTACTGCCTGGACCTTTATTGTCATCATTGATTTTTAGGATTTATCCAATGGTAGCAGTTAATATATACATTTTACCTGGATTAAATAAATAGAGGTCATCTCATGTGCATAATCAATGTGGGAAAAAATCAACAAATATCAGTCCATGGTATAACAGTTTGTTTGTCTTCACTGTATTCTATATCTTTAATATGTACGTTACATATCTTTTTGTAGATGAATCGTCTTTTTACCAATGGAGAGCAAAGCTACATCAAACAGTGTCTTAGTGAATATAAACGAGACAGGTATTTATAGTTTTCAATAATAATAATAATAATTATTATTATTATTAATAGTTAATATATTATACTCTAGGTATACCTGTTAAAATAAAGTTTGTGTGTAATATTAATTTTGTCAGGAATGTCACCAAGCTACTAGACTCTATAGAACCAGTCCTGGATGACCCAGGAAAACTGTGTATTCTCCACTACATGAGTGAGCTCCTTCCTGATGCAGAACAAGCAGAGTTTGATAAAGGTGCATCAAAGATCTTTGCCAAGCAATCAGAAGGTAATGACATCCACTATAGTGTAAGAGTATGGTCAAATGATGCATGACAGTAAATTAGGTGCTTGTTGGTGAGAGGTTTGATCCAAACCATCAATGAATCTACACTTTCATTCTTTATCATTCTATATCATGCAGTGTGATTATAAACAGTCAGAACTATCAACTATCATCGGGGGGGGGGGGGGTACTCCCATATATTTACTGTACGGGGATGATCCGCTGAACAGGGTATGGTTTTTCGAGTTCCCTGTCATAAACAGGGTATCCTTTTTGCAATTTTTTGAGCTTCTTGTCATTTTCAGGGTAGCAGCTTTCTCATCAACCTTAGTCGTTAGCTAGCCACAATGGCAACGATCACTCTAGAAGCCTTATCTATCGTTGTTCGATCACGATCGCAACAAACTCGTTATGAAACTCATCTACATTACAAACAAATAAGTACATTGCATTCTGCAATTATTATGCTTTGTCATAAACAGGGTATGGTATTTTGAGTTTTTCTGTCATAAACAGGGTAACCATTTTAGGATCCCAGCGGAACATCCCCACCCAAATCCTGGTCAAGTACCCCTGCCGGGACTATCATGTTTGAGCTCACTAAAAAATTGATGTTCATAGATGATAGTTACATGTATGATAATTGATGATGATCAATGGCAGATCAGTGCATGTTATCATTTGCCATTTTGACAGTAGCTTAATTATTGAAGGGCTTCTCATGAAAATGACCTTTTAGTAAGTGACTTTTCTGATGGAGTTTACTCAAATGTTTCAAATTGGTATCGACAGCCTTCCTTCTAAATACAGTATCAATGTCTGGTCATTTTAGTCACTTAGGTCATTTTCATCAGAAGCCCTTCAATAATTGAATAATTTATTATTGATCATCACATGATCATCACATACATGTGGCTGATCACCCTAGTGTTATCATGATGCTAATCATGGTTAATGTTTTTACTGACAGATGGTGTCGCCCCAAATTTTAACTCCAGTGATAATGATATCATGGACATTCTGTACAGAGTACAAGGAATGAGACTATCTGACACACCACGTGAGAGATCTGTCATTGGAGGATCAGGTATGAACAGTCTGGTGTCTAGTTGAAGATTTCTTCTTGAGGCAATACTAACAGTACCACTCAGCAGTACATCTTGACATTTTACAATGACAACGATAAAGTTGATGATGTTGATGATGTTCTTTTTTAACTGCCACCCAGTTGGCTCAGTTGGTTGAGTGCTGGTCTTCAGTGCAGAAGGTCAGGGCTTCAATTCCCTGGCAAGACCAACTCTTAGGGTCTTTAAACAATTGAGGAGAAGGGGCTGCCTTTTTAATTACATCTGTAAATGGACCATGTCTTCTCAGATAGGGACATTAAACCATAGGCCCTGTCTCTCCACACTTCACAACTTACATTGGAATGATGTTAAAGAACTCACACTACCATTTGGAGAAGTAGGACATAAATTTGCTATAAGGTTTTTGTGGTCTGACCTACACTATCACAGATTGGCATTGATGTTAGCTGGTATATAAGGGTTGACTTCATGCTATTCAATGAGACCACACTCTAGTAATACAACTAGCAACCAAGACTTTTCCCAGTGCTGAATCATATAGATTATATAGATAAAATGCAAGAGTCTCATGTCATACATAACTATATTAAAATGCACAGCCAAGTTAACAAGGTGGCAAATAGTTGCATGTAACAAGCTCATTTTTGTATATTTCAGCTTTATCACCAGACAAGCCTGATAATTGGCCAGGACGAGGTGCAGCTTCACAATGGAATGCTTTGCCACGTAAGCCACTATGGATAGATATTTGTAAGTCAGTGTCAAAGTGTTTATTAATAGTATATTGATGTGTACAGGACATGATTTGGATATGGTTCCTGTGAGAGATACTAATCATGGTAATGGCATCACTGAAGATGATGAGGATGATGATGATGATGAGCTTAATCTTGGACTTGGTAAGTATCTTAATTATAATTTACCTGTAATATGGCATCAGTGAGGGATATGATTTCAATGTACACCCCTTCAAAAAACAGCACAGCAACCATATTTAACATCAGTAACTTATGACAGTAAGTTGTACACTGATGAACTTGGTGTGCACAGGCCAACGGTGTACACTTTACCCCCTCTATCAGTGCTCTGTTTTAAGGGTATTTAAAGCTACACAGCTATACAGACTGGAAAGAATTTGAAACAAGGATGTGAGGCCACTGGGAATTAAACTCAGACCTTTCACATAGTGGGCCAGTGTGGCATAGTGCCATATTCCTTGCTTTTAAATGCCTTTTGCTACATAACCATGTCCCTACAGAACTTAGGGATATAATTATAGCAAAATTTCATATGCGAATGATGCAACCACCAAAAATCACTTCATCGCCCCATGAAAAGTCTTTAAATTTAAATATTATGAATTTAAGAAACAAATTTCAAATTAATCTTACTGTATAAGATGTCTAATTTTTTTGTATTTACAGAGGAACTTGCTGATGCTCTTCTTGAAGAAGATCGAAAAAAGGCTGCCTCTCAAGTGAGCACCAAGGCAGATGTGCATGGACATGTCAGACCCACTACTCAAATAACAACAGGTACACAGTTTGTCTACCAACTCATTGACTTAGTGTCTTTTTGTAAAGCTTCCTACTTATGACAGAGTTGGATTTAGGGGAGGGATGTAGGGGGTTTGTATCCCCTCCTGAGATGACTCTGGGCCCAATTTCTTCCCAAAAATATTCTTTCAAAAAATATCCTCTTTATCTAAGTTGTGGATGGCTTCTGATTTCTATAACACTACAACCCCTTCCTGAAGTTAATCCTGGATCTGCATGTTTATGAACAATTTGTTAGGTGTGATTAATAATTTTTAATTTTTTTTTCTTGCTAAGAAAATCATCCACATGTTGAGGTTGAAGAGTTTGAAGGTCCTTCTAGAGAAGATATGATGCAAGATCTGAAATCCAAGACTCGGCAACTTGATCATGCACAGAAAGTGATATCAGAACAGCAGCGAATTATTGCAGAAGCAAAGAGTGCCCCTGAAATAAAAGGTACAAGCCCTAGTTTAGTTTAGTTTATTAGCTTTCCCCTTCCTATGAAGGCAGGGCCACCACAACATCTACACTGTAGGCCTTTCTATGCTTTATTATTCAGTTATGTATTGATCTGAAATATTTTATGTTGTTGCTGTATTTGCACAGATTCTGGTAGTGAACCCAGTAAAGCTAGCTTTTCTAATGATTTGGCTTCTGCTGTGAAAGCAAGAAATAAAGACCAAGAAGAGGAAGATGGTAAATAGTTTGACAATATCTCTAGAGTAGTTTAATTGTTATTACTGGTGAACACTGAAGTCTTATCCAACCATGCAAAACCAAGAGAAACAGCAGACACAACATAATACTATGCACATACTTTTTCAAAGTCATGTTTTCTATGTCGAGTTTTTATGTTTGCAAATCTACTAAGTTAAACATGTCTTCTCTCATTTTTTCAGCATCTGCGGAAACATTAAGTTCAGCTCCAGCTCCTCCACCACCCCCACCGCCAAGTTCTGGAGCACCCCCACCCCCTCCACCCCCACCACCACCTGGTCCTCCCCCACCCCCACCCCCTGCAATTGGAGGGGACATTACTGTTGATGGATCAAAG
Source organism: Telmatactis stephensoni (assembly GCA_029948255.1). Classification (NCBI taxonomy): domain Eukaryota; kingdom Metazoa; phylum Cnidaria; class Anthozoa; order Actiniaria; family Isophelliidae; genus Telmatactis; species Telmatactis stephensoni. The sequence continues at coordinate 70,538 of JALIZF010001320.1, forward strand.
ATGACCTTGAAAAGAGTCAACTGGGAGAAGTTGAGTGATGTTGGGCTGGAAAACACTGTTTGGGCACAGGTAATTCCTTTGAGATAACATCTATACAGAACACATTTGATATTTTTTAATTATTTGTCTGTTAACAAGGGAGGAAAATTCCCACTTTAATAAGTGCACTGTTTCATGTGCAAGAGAGTGCTTATAAAATAACATTTGAGATACAGCTTGGAACAGTATTGTAAAGCCACTGGTACTATGTTTGTATTATTGACTCTGTTGAATTTTGTAGCTTGGTAGAAATGAACGTCTGGATAGTGTGATTGAATTGATGGAACTTGAAAGAAATTTCAGTACAATCCAACAAAAGAAACAAGGTACTTGTATTTTCTTTTACCTGATGTTGTTATCACTGTATTTACTACTGTTAAAGTGAAAACATGCAGTACTTTGCACTATTTATACTAAATGATACTTATTAAACAATAGAAAATAATAGAATTAGCATAAAATAGTATTATTTGTTTGCACACTTTAAGTGTTTGTTAAGTGATTGCACATAACCTGCAAAAGAGAGATAACTTACTGACATTTTGAGCCTTGGTCCTCCTCAAGCTCATCACATGGTGTTACCAATGTCCACTCATCCCTTGTTGTATTTTTATATACCATTGAAGTCCAAACTACTTCACTCACTAGTCTCCTTTTGTATCATCACCATCATCTTATCAGCACCATCTTTAATGATCTTGTGATAATTTTTGTCTCCAAAGAAAAAGAAAAGAAAAAAGATGAGAAGCCATCGGTCCTACATCCCAAGAAAGTGTATAACATATGTAAGTAATAAAGTATACCTTAGAAATCCTACAACCATCTTACACCTGTACAATCTAATTGTGTTGTATTTTACTTTTCAAGCAATTCTTCTTGGACATCTAAAGATGACAACAAGTGAAATCAAGTCAGCCATATTGTCTATGGATGAAAAGAAACTCAGTGAAGCTCACATTAGACAACTTTTACTGTATGCACCTGATAGCACTGAGGTAATCACCCACCCCTCCCTTAAGACAAACTAACGATGGTATCACCCCCTTTTGAACCAGAACCACCAATCCATTCAGTCAATTTACTGATGACACCCACCCCTCCCTTTAGTCAATCTGCTGATGACAGTGACCCTCAGTCAATCTATTGATGACACCCACCCCTCCCTTTAGTCAATCTACTGATGACACCTCTCCCTTAGTCAATCTACTGAAGACACCCACCCCTCTCCTCAGTCAATCTATTGATGACACCTGCCCCTCCCTTAGTCAATCTACTGATGACACCTACCCCTCTCCTCAGTCAATCTATTGATGACACCCACCCCTCCATTTAGTCAATCTACTGATGGCATCTCCCCTCCCTTAGTCAATCTACTGGTGACACCCACTCCTCCCTTTAGTCAATCTACTGATGACACCTCCCCTCCCCTCAGTCAATCTATTGATGACACCCACCCCTCCCTTTAGTCAATCTACTGATGACACCCACCCCTCCCCTCAGTCAATCTACTGATGAATAAGGATTTCCATCAATATGATACTAGAAATAGGAATAATGTCCGAAAGTCACAAGCTCACACTAGGTGGGGCCATTGGACCACACTTAACTTTGCTGCCATTGTGTGGAATAAGATATGCATCACTATACGTGAGGCTGCAACTTTAATAATTTTTAAGAAACGAATTTCAAAGCTTGACTTAGTTAATTGATGACTTTATTAGTGATGCTTTTATACATATAATATACATTTATTTGTATTTTATATTTTTTATATTTTTGAATCACTGTTTTTATAGTTTTTTATAGTTTTATATTTAGATATATAGATTCTAGGTTTTATTTTATTTATCTTTATGTTAGGACCCTTCTGTAAATCACCTTTACCGGTGAAGTTGGTATCCTCATTAAACATTATTATTATTATGACACCCACCCATCCCCTCAGTCAATCTATTGATGACACCCACCACTCCCTTTAGTCAGTCTACTGATGACACCCACCCCTCCCCTCAGTCAATCTACTGATGACACCCACCCCTCCCTTTAGTCAATCTACTGATGACACCCACCCCTCACTGATAGCACCGCCCCCATTTAGTCTTTAGTCCATACCTGGTATCTCAAATCACATGACCATGCAGTAATTTATTTTACAGCTCCAGAAATACAAATATCTCGCTGAAGACGTGCAAAAAATGGAGAAAGCTGATCAGTTCACATATGAGGTACGTAGAAATATAGTGGGTCGATGGTTGTGTACCCAACTAGAAAAGATTGTAGTTCACTGCCAGAACATGTTCATGTGCACACTTGATGATGATCGTAAACACTAGTGTAGGTGATGGAGTAATTTTTCATAATTTCATTTTTGCTGATTTATTGCAAACAGTCGAATTTACGGTAAATGTACAATTGTGATTGCAATAAAACAACTATAATTAAATCTCCATTACTGATCTTTTTTACAGATGAGTAAAATTCCTTATTACACTCAAAGACTGAAAGCCATGCTGTTTCGACTACAGTTTGACGACAAAGTTGATGAAATCAAACCTGTAAGTCATGTAACCTTTCCATACATCTGTAATTATGTATCAGTGTCCTAATGTCATCTATTTTCATACACCTGTAATTATGTATTCCATACATCTGTAATTATGTATCAGTGTCCTAATGTCATCTATTTACATACACCTGTAATTATGTATTCCATACACCTGTAATTATGTATCAGTGTCCTAATGTCATCTATTTACATACACCTGTAATTATGTATCAGTGTCCTAATGTCATCTCTTTACAGGACTTAGAGGCTGTTATCGATGCATCTCAAGAACTGAGAAACTGCAGCAAGCTACAGAAACTGCTAGAGGTACAATATAGTCTATGATTGCTATGTATTACGCGCGCTCGATTGGTCGAGTACCGTGTGTGATTACAGTACACAAGCACAGAGACGTCACAGGATCTTATCTTCAATATTTTTCTACATATTATTAGATAATATGTTATGACATATCATATCATCTGTGCATCGTTAATATTGGAGTACAGACCCACGAAAAATAGAATTTCAGTTAAATATTCTAGTATGGTAACATAACCTATGAATGAAGTATTGATGTTTATATTGATAGCTTGTATTGTTGACGGGGAATTACATGAACAAAGGCAATATGCGTATCGCTGGTGCACAAGGCTTCAAGATAAGTTATCTAACAAAGGTAAAGTATGTGTATGCATAGAAGTATATTTATATATTCTTTGGTATATTACGCGCGCTCTAATTGGTTGAGAACCGTGTGTTATTAAAGTGCAGATGCACAGATGGCGCTGGGAAACTCATGCAATGAACCAGACAGGAGCAAAGTCGAAAACAATATCTTGCCCACAGAAACGTGTTTCAGTGCTGAGAATGTTTGCGTCGAATAAATTTCACGATATTTCATTAACAAAATCATCGTGAAATTCAGAAAAATAACTGCAGCAAAAATTCTATTGAAAAAAGTATATATATCGGCTTAACCAGGCCAATAGTTTAGATTTAAAAATTACTAAGGCAAAGGCTAGTTGTTTTTCATGGCTTTATTATTTATCGTTTTATAATAAAAACAGTGTATGTTACAAAAAGGTAGAGGTTATTTCGTGAGCTTCAGAACGACATTTCGCGTCAAAAGGACCTCGTTATTAGGGCTAGATAAGATAAAGGTTAGGTTTAGGGCTAGGTTAGGGGTAGACCTTATCCCAGTCCCTAGCCCTAAACCTAACCCTTACCTATCCCCAATAATGAGGTCCTTTTGACGCGAAATGTCGTTCTGAAGCTCGAGAAATAACCTTTACCTTACCAAAACTACATTTTGTTCACAGTTGAATAGCACAAAAACCACCGATAACAAGTCCACGTTGCTACACTTCCTCGTCCAGAAGATCGAATCTAAGTGTCCTGAAGTTTTGACGATGAGAGACGATCTTAAAACCGTTCCTGTGGCCGCTAAAGGTAGTAATTTTATTTGGCTGTATAACCGTTTGAAGCTTCTACAATTCGTCAAATTTCAAGCTCACTAAATATGACAAAAATTCGATTGTACTTTCTAACATTTGGTGTGTTATTTGGTAGTTTCTGGTCAAATGGTTGCTACTGAAATCCAAGATTTGACAAGAAGAATGAAGGTGAATTTTAGTTAAAAGCCTTTTGATGTTGAGTGAAAATCACAAAACGTTGTGAAGTAATTTGCTTATCACTTTAATAATGGTGTCAATGACAGTGAAACGTTAGTTTTTGATATCGTTAGTTTTTTACTGTTAAACATATGCACTTATCTTTTAATAAAATAATGAAACAATATAGGTGGGGGTAGGGTAGGGGGTCAATGATGAACGGCGCGTCGTTCTATTATAACGGGGCTGGTATTGTGCAATGAGTTTTCTGGCAACCCAAAAGGAATTATAATTTCTTTGTTTCTCGTTTTTGTTGCTGTTGATTGAATGGGTGTTTGTTTGTTTGTTCTCATTTTGTATGTTAGTGTCATTTTTGTATATTTGTTTGCTTGTCTATCTGCTTATTGTTCTTGTTGTTTTTTACCAATTGTCTGATCAATTAATCCCTGCCATCCGGCCTGGGATTATTGGTTAATCATCCAATATCTGTTCATGCATTCTAAGTTTTAATCTATTCCTTTTGCTACGATTGTTTCATTTGTCTGACCATTTTTTCTTGCCTATCCGGCTTGGGATTAGTTAAAATTCATTTATTTATATCTATATTTATATTTATCTCTTAATTGATTAAAGATTAAAGATTAAAGATTCGAACTAAGTGTGTTGACTAACCAATATGCTTAATTTTCAGACCATTCAAGACGACTTGATATCGTTCCAAGCCACTAACATACAAAATGAAGACGATCGTTTCACTGATGTCGTCATTGTATCCTTTATTGTACTCTAATAACTAATGCGTTTTCTGCTTAAAGTGGAAGTCTGAATGAAAGATGCAGTGTTGTAGGAGATAAATATGCACTGCATCTTTTATTCAAACTTTCACTTCATTCTTTCTCAATACTACGCGGTCTGTTATTAAATTCGTTTTCTGTTTATACAACTTTGACGTAATTTTCCCTATTTTGGTCACAAAAACTCCCTGGCATTTCTGGGATAGAACATGACAAAATTATGGCACTTGCACTCTAGAAAGGTCGCGCGCTCTATATTCTCTTTCAAAAAGAGGTCTCAAGTTGGAAAACGGCATGCATTTTTTTAGCAAAGTATGATAAATCCGGGAAATATGCATTGGCCATTTTACCCATTATTCGTATTTTCTTTATCAATGCGGGACTCGGAATTAAAGATCCTACATTTAAAGGAAACATTTACAGATATTTTGAGAAGGCAAGAGTCATAAAAACTGAGGAATCCCCGCGTCTGTTTGTATCAGTAATTGCGTTTGTCAGGCTTTAATGCAGAGAGTGATATTTCCTTGACTTAAAACCAGGACATAATCGAGGAAACTGAAGGCAAACTAGAAGAATTGCTCGATTTGCAGAAAAAGATGAATGACGAGTTTAAACAGACCGTGTTGTTCTTTGGAGAGACTGCTAAAACCACCACAGAAGATTTCTTCGCTGTTTTTGCTGCATTCCTTGCTCATTTTGAGGTTTGTAAACGCTGTTGCAGTAGTCAAACGAGAGTAAAACACTTATTGAGTTACTGTGAATGCAGTACGTTCTCTATACGTACATACGTACGTACGTACGTCGCTTGGTGACGACGTACCGCCATGGCCGTATCAGTAAACTTAAGGCCAACTTCTCCCAACATTGTTAGCTGTTGAAGAATCTTAACGACAACAACGTCAAACATTTCTTTTGTTTTGTTTTCAGACATCCTCGGGGTTCCAGGGCGTCAGGGACACGGGGAGGGGAGGGGAGGGAAGGGAGACGTACCAAAACTTGACAACAACGTAGGGTCCGCCTGAACAACTGCCAATAATTTGTATGTTGTTAGTAGTGTTTGCACAGGGCTTTTGTGTTTTGTTTACAGTGTTTAACGCTTGTTTTATTTTCAGTCTGCTATTGCGCAAAATGTCAACAAGAAAAAACTTAAAGAAGAACAAGCCAAACGCGAGGTGAGACATTCTGACTGTTTCCATGGCAACAAAGATATAAACACTCCAAATGCACATCAATTTTTGTGTAGTATAAGAAACAACTAGTCCTGACTCTGGGCCCTTATTTTGCTGCTGCACTTTTTTATTTGGGCTTCCTGTGTCGCGGAAAGGAAGCCCAAATGAAAAAGAGCGCTGAATGAGGACCCAGAGTCTGGACTAAAGAAATAACGTGAACGTATCTCGTTTATTTCTTCAGGAGAGAACAAAATTATTCAAAGAACTCAAACAGCGAAGTCAAAGCATTAACGATGAAGAAGACTTTGCTAAAGACGAGTTAATGAAAAGCTTAGATCAGCGAAAGGCTAGAATGAGTCTGTCTGAAGGACCAGACGAAGAGCAACTCATCAAGCCACAGACAAATACCCAAGAACTTCAAGCAAGTCCAAGAGGCAATCAAATATCGAATAAACCGGTTTCTCCACCCAAACCGGTTACTCTGCCCAAACCAGTTTCTCCTTCAAAACCAGCTGCTCCTCCAAAATTCGTTTCTCCTCCAAAACCAGTTGTCCAATCAAAACCAACAACTCAACCTAAACCTTTTAAACCTGTTATTCCTGTAAAACCAGTTTCCAAGAAGACACCTCTACCGCCACCGAAACCTAAACCTAAAAGCGACACCAATAACAACAAATATAATGGACGAGCCTCATCAACACCAGAACAAGTAGATCAGAATGACTCCTTAACGTTAAATCATATCGAAAATACAACTAAAGAACAAATGACAAGAGAAATTCCACAGGGATTTAAGAACATTGTAAATTCATTTGAGTTAACTTCCAAGGAAGAAAAGCCGGCATTAGACTCACCTCTGTATTCAGTTCCAGATAAAACTAAAAAGTCTCCTAAACGATTGACGCCTGATAATAATAGCGATCCACTGCCTGAGGTCCCTCCTAAGGTGTTTTCAACGTCGCTCTCAAAGACTTCCTCAAAAGAAGAGCAGTTACCTGATTCACCATACGAAGACCCTGGTCCTCCAAACTTCAAGCCACCTCCACCCCCTGTTGGTCAGGTACAGTTAGAAACTTCGCAGCCACATCCATCAACACCTGCCCTACCTCCACACAGATTGCAAAATACACTTACCTTACCCATAGAGAAAAAGACAATGGAACAAGAACGAGTTACGCCTCCACTAGATTTCAAATCTGGGTTTTCTAAAAAACTGGTTACAGAGACACACACTGAAGAAAGTGAAGACACTAACCAGGCATTGGTTACTGCTCCACTTCCAATAGTTGATAAGGCGTATTCCTCTGTGGACATTATAACAACTGTTCCTACAAAACCACGTAGATTGCTAGATTCAGACTACGAAGAAGTACTGCCAAGACTGAGAGCTGCTCCACCGAAACCACCGCCTTATGAAGGTAGCAAAAAAGACGGGATCCAACTACCTGAAGAGTTTTGTACAGCTGAAGACACGATGGTAACTAGAGATACAGGTGCCCCACCAAAACCAAGTCCTTACAGAAAAGACATACAAGAAGACATCCAACCGCCTGCAGAGTTCTCTTCCTTCCCTCTCTACTCATCGCCTGACAGGGATGAAAATACGATTATACTGAAAGGTTTGACCCCTTCACCAAAACCAACACCTTATAGAAAACCAGAAGAGGTGCAAGAGGTTCAGATCTCGTTTCCCATACCCAGTCCAACGAGTGACATGGTTGTTGGGTCACCAAGGTACCCTGCACAAGGGTCACCGAGATTATCATCTGCTCAACTAGTGTCAAACGCTCTAGCTCAAAACCCTAGTAGGAGAGCTAACTACAGCTCTACACCTCCTTTGAGAACATCTTCAAATAGTACACCCACATCTTCTCCGAGTCCCAGGCGAGCAACTAAACCACCACCGCCTCCTCGTACTACTTCCATGATAAATGATGCTGACTCAGAAATTGATGAAATTATTGCCAGGGCGTTGTCACCTGACATGAAACCCGAATATGAACTTGATGCGATTCCTGTGCGAGACACAGGTCCTTCGTCTAGAGGTAGTTCTCCAAACCATGAGATAACTATTGCACCACCGGCGTTATTTGGACAAGACCAAGTAGCTCCACCACCATCCTGGCAAGAAGGGCCTCAAGTCCCTCCATTAGACTTATCATTAGTAGGTGCACCCCCTCCCCCACCCAGTCAACCACCACCCTCCCTACCTATTCAGACTCATGATCTACCATCACCAACACCAGAGCATGCGTTACAAGGACGAGTGAATGGATACGAAGGGGTGTGGGACGACGACGATGAATTGGAGCTAGAACCTCCCTTACCTCCTAGCAACAAGTATGGACTAAGTAGTGATGGAGCCATAAAGCCTTTAGTCCCACCTTTAAGAAAGCAACGGTGACATACATAAAAGCATTGGTTAATAATTGTTAGCTGTTACAATTGCACTTCACGACTTTGAACAAACGGGTTTCGACACAAGGAAATGAGGACAAAACTATCGTACTTTCAGGGTTGGATCCGGAATAGTCCCCTTCACAGTTCCCTGCGTCATCTTGAAAGGTAGCCGTGCCTTTGCATCGAAGCGAGACGGACGGCGAGCGTGCAATGATAGAGACCTTTTTAAACACCTAGGACAATTATTCACAGGTCTTTATCATTGCAAGCTCACCGTTCGTCTCGCTTCGATGCAAAGGCATGGCTACCTTTCAAGATGGCGCAGAGAACTGTGAAGGGGACTATTACCCTTTAGGGAGGGGTGCAAAAGATATTCTGGAAATGTATTAGGAAGAAAAAGGCCCAAAGTCGAATCAGGAGGGGGTGTGCATCCCTTGAACCCTCCCCTAGAAACGCTCCTCACTTAGAACCTTTGTTCAAAGTCAAAGGATTGTAATTCTAGTACCATCTGTTATTCCAAACCTAATTTAATTACTTCGAAGTTACTTCACCTAGATAATGTATACATACATGATAATTATACAACACAAATATAAAGATTCCAAAAGTATGGAAATAGACCAAAAGTGTGAACAATTAATGCTTAAAAGAGATAAATACAATATTGTGTGGATATAGTTTATTGTAGTGCTGGATTAATATTTCTATAGCATGTATTTATTCACTGTTAATTGCAAGCTTTACTCGACGTCAGCATAGGTTATAGATATACCAAATTTGAATGTCTCTTCTGTTTTAAACGTACCCTTTGCCCACTGATTCTTTACCTAGGAAATATGCCTAGAACGGAGATGATATAAGCTACAATTCAAAATTTGCATTCAGTACCATGCAACTGTAAGTAGCAAAGCTAGAAAACGGTTCGTTTGTATCTAGTTATTTAGTGTGACAAAATATTGTACAAATATAGAAATATTCAATTCAATAAAACAAAAGCAAAGTGTGAATGAGAAGTGTATTACAAAGCTATAAATACCTACAATTGTAGCTATAAATGTACATTTGATACGATATGAATGACTATCAAAAGCATGGAATAAATTACGGGATAGCTTCACCGATATTCCTCCTTCCCTGGCATTACGGCTTTAGGATATAAATATCAGCAAAACTATCCATTAATTCTTAGCTTTGATACTCTTATTTATGAATTGACGGATTTTCTTTAAAAATCACTATCATTTAAGGCCCGGACACACGGTGCAACATTTCTTGAAACATGCGCGCAAACACAATATTACAGCGTGTGTCCACCCATTCCAGTGTTTCGCGAAACGTTGCGCGCAACAGCCGCAGAATTAGGATCGAGTTCTACTTCTGCAACTCTAGAACTGTTGCGCGCAACATTGCACGAGATGTTTCAGTGGTGGACATGGTGCAGCCGTACGTGTTGCGCGCGGTGTTTCAGCAAATGTTTCGGGAAAAGTTGCACCGTGTGTCCGAGCCTTTAGTCAACCTTACACGGAGTGGGAAACAAGGGGGAAAAACGCTTTAAGAAGAACTGCTAGCTTTTCAAAGTATGAATGTCCAGGGGGTTGGAAATAGTACATAACGTTGGAAGGACGAGACCTCGAGCAATGGATAACGGTCCTATAGGGAAAACCTACGAAAAGCCACGCTCATTCTAGTTCGATTCTACTGGTTCAATGTACAATTAGTGTGTAAATTCGATTTACAGTCTATTTACAGATAATTTACAAACTATTTACATAGTATGGAAGAGGTTCGATGTTTCCAACGTCTGTAAAGTGCTCTACCAACAACGACAAACAACGTGTCCATTAGTCTTCTTAGGTATAGAAGAAAACAATGTTTTTTTCCTCTTATATAACAGTACAGTTGTTATTTTGTACTGCCCAAGTCTGTAAATTTTAGAACGTTTTTTGCTATACTGACTGCTGTACAGCCAGACCCCTTGAGATTAAACCTCGCGCGAGAGTTGATGTGTCCAGTGTTAATTGTCGCCATTAAACTACCCTTTGGTTCGTATATTGATTTAATTTTCTGAAGCCACAATGTTCAAAAGCTAATATTTCTAATGGGTTGGTATCCTAATCAGTTAACAACATGTTAATATGTTAACAATCAGTTAACACTTTTAAAGGTGTTTGAATATATTAATGGTTGATGTTAACCAACTTTTTACTGTATACTACAGCATAAAGTTACTGCGGTATATAGTATATTGAAAATCTACAGCGCAGCGGTCGCGTAAGTTAAGGTTAAATCTTTATCCACTGTCCTGGTAAATTTGTTGGGTTGTGCCGTCATTTCAGGCCGGCTACTGAAAAGATATAGCGCTATCCGCTCCTCAAACCATCGGACCCAGACAATTCTGATCATGCATGAATGAAGAAGCGAACTGCAAAGTGTCCTTGTTTTGTCTTCCGTGTATATTCTTACAAAGGCAGTTCTATTATACAGTTAGCTACATGTCTAAATTCTAGGAAACTCAAGGTCAGTCACTTATACGCATTTATATGCGACTAACACATGAACATTTTAGGACTTATCGAAAATCAATTGCTGACAAATAAAATAGGTGTTTTAATAGTGACAAAAACATCTCTGAAATTCTCCAAAATATGTTCCGTTACACTACAACCTTGGCGAGCACAATCCTAGCTTTGATGTTGGTGGGACAGCTGAGAGTTCCAATAAAAGCTGACAGCGTTGAGAGGACTCGAGTACTAATTCTTGGTGCTGGAGTTTCTGGCATAACCGCCGCTTGGACACTTCAACAAAACAACATCACAGATTTTATCGTCCTTGAAGCACAGGATTACATTGGTGGTCGAGTCAAAACAGTTGTGTGGCAAGGTTTCAGTATTGAAGCTGGGGCTAACTGGGTCCACTATATACAAGATAGCGCCAGCAAACCATTATGGCGGCTAAAAACACACGTCAATCTGCAAGGAAAGATAAGCAACTACTCAGATGTAACTATCAGGTATTCCGTTGTTAAAGTGCATATGAAGCGAAAAAGATGGTAACCATTTATAAGAATTAAATGTCTCAATTATAAAAATAAAATTTGAACGTTTTGGAGAATTCCGATAAAAAATCACGATTTTTCACCCATTTTACATACCTACATAGCACGTAATTGATGTAATGTATTCGTAAAAATATAATGAATAACACGTAAAACAATAGATAGAACGACAATAGAATACAAAAGATTTTATGAATATATTACATCAACTGAGTGCTATGTAGGTTTTTTTCCATTTTAATTTGCTCCCTTTCCCACTAAATTATAACCGTCTTCCGAGATACACTTTATACTTGCCACATTTGCCACATACAAAAGTATCAAGACGAGGCTACGTACACAAAGCTTAGGTACCGATTACATGACGATTTTCAGTACGCCTGACCGGGCTGAAAGTTTTTCGCTAACACATGACAAAACCAGCCCGGGCTAGGTTTTGTCACCACTTCAAAGCGCCTGTTCAATACACTTTCCGCTGCCACAATACAGCGTGGGTCAGGTTTTCAGCCCGGGCTGAAATGGTCAGTCGCGATTACATGCATGAGAATTTTCAGCCCGTTTCGCCGGGCTGAACCTTCCAGCGCGGTTAGCTTGACCCGGCACGGAAATTTCCTGGATCAAATTTCTTTATCTTAATTATCGAAAACTTAATTTTATACACCTATTTCAAAAAAGTTTGTCGTAAGAGGGCTCTCAAGACCACGCGACTAGACCGAAAAGGAGTATGGGTAGTAGCAAAACTTTACTTTCTTTTCCGCTTTGGTATTGACTTTAGCATCAGTAAGTGAAGTTCTCAGGTCAGAGCAAACTGAATTTGAGTAATCGTGTGGGATTTTTGTTGTTTTATAACTTTGGTGATTTCTTCCCATACTCCCTTTCGGGTGAACCGCGTAGGCTTGATACCGACAATGTTTATTGAAATAGGTGTATACATTTGTTGAGGAGACTGGGCTGAAGTTTCAGCCCGCCTGACCCAGCCCGCCTGACCGGGCTGAAAATCGTCATGTAATCGGGCCCTAGTCATTCGTAACAAGACAAAAAATCTCAAGAGACCATAATACTAAGAGCGAAACTCTGTAATGATGTCTGTGCGATGTTCGTGGTGGCTAAGGCTATTTTTAGTAACTTCGCCATCGCGCGCGCAAGGCTCTCAAGCAATAGAATTTGATTTTTGACGTGCGCGCGCACAGGACCTTTTGCTTTCGGCATTTCAATCCAAGCCTTGCTCGGTGTGGTTTGTTCACTGATATGATTTAGTCATTCAATCGTTGATTCATCCTTTCATTCATTCGTTCGTTCGCTCATAGAACAAGGTGAGGCTCGATAAGAAGAAGACAAAATGTACCTTTAATTTACTCAAAAGAGATTAAATTGACAGGGCACTATATTAGCAGGAATATGAGGACTGATTGCTAGCTATTAAAGTCAGGAACAAAGAAGACTATTAAAATCTCTCACGAAATTAAACACGTTTACCATACAAACCAGTCAAGTAAAAATCGGTAACATATTTAAGAAATAAATAGAACAAAATTTGAATAAATTAATAATGATGCAATTTAATATTTATATTAGAACAGATTGCAAAAAATTAAAAATTCAGAAAATGCTAAAATCTAAGTATTAAGAAACCAAAAAAGAAAAAAGAGAGTAAAAAGGAAGGGAAAAAGGGGAAAAAAAGAAAAATATTCCGACCTACACAGGGCTCGAACCTATAACCCTTACATCGGACCCCCCGGAAATGGGGAAAGAATAACTAGATAATTGAAAAAATAGGAAAAAGCTAAAACTGAAATTTGGGACGATTCTCCAGAGACATTCATAGAAGCTGAGACATCGAATCGACTTACGTTACGGATGAAGATTTCGGCCCCATCCACGCTATCCCGGTGCTACATATAACAGTTGACTTAGCCCGAAGGCCAGGGAGGGAGACTATATCCGGACCCTAATCCATACCTTTAGATATCACCTTAGACCGCTGCGCTACCTAGACACTTAATAAATTTAATGACTAATCGGGGTAGTCTATTCGGCGAAGTTTCATTGTGATGCTAATAGGACTATTCCAAACCTTTAGGGAAATAGGAGAACCAATCAAAGTCCAGTGTGAATGATTTCATAAATAAACAGAGGAAAGAATAAATAAAAGAATAATTTTCCGTGAACATTTCTAAGTGCATAAAGGGTTCTTTGCAAAGTCAAAAAGTTACGCCAATGACTGTTTATGGATTTTACGGTTTTTTCTTTTGCTGGATGACCATCAAAACTGATTTCCCATTTCAAGAACAATCTTGAGGCACGTTTGAAGACTTAAAGCGTCAGTAAAGTTAAGTACTTTAAACAATTTTAAAATTGGATAATTCATATACAAGCTTGTTATGAGTTTGCTGTTTCTACGCGCGTGTAAGGAACCCATACAAATTCAGCTGAGACTAAAATGTACTTTCTATATTAATTAAAGCCCAACGGGCTTGGTCCGCACTGTCAAGACGTCGGTCTGATATTTTTCCGTAATAACCGAGCTACCTGTCGTAGACCGAGCATGCAGGTGTGCAAAATTACCCAAGTGGCCTTTGCAAGCAAGCTTTGTTACTCGAGCTTCCTCGTTTTGCCCAAGTGGACGCTATTATAGCGTCTTCTTTTAAGTAACAACGCCATCGCGCGCAAGCAAGGCCGAACAGAATCTCGAACAGTAGAATTTGATTTTTGACGTACACGCGGACGGGATTTCTATCGTTTGAGAGCCTTGCGCGCGCGATGGCGAAGTTACTAAAAATAGCCTTAGCCGCCACGAACATCGCACAGACATCAATACTGAGTTTCGCTCTCTTAGTATTATGGTCTCTTGAAAATCTCTTGAAAATCTCTTGTAAATCTCTTGTAAATTAACAATTAATTTATCATATTTTATTTTATTGGAAAGTTATTAATTTATTTTTATTAATTTATTTTATTAAATTATTAATCTCTTTGTAATTTGTACTGATTTACTTGTTAAATTTGTTAATTCGTGTGCAAATGAATAATTGTTGTGTTGTTGTAAAAGTTTTATGTAGCCTCGTTCTAAATCCTTTGTATGTGGAGGGTGAAGCAACACTGATCGCCAACCAAATGTTCGGTGTCAGCATAAAATTTCTTGCATTCGATATGCAAATGAATAGGCATTTGCATGATGGCGTCATTTTACTACAACTACCAGAATGCTCTGCGAATTTTCTTTCTTATTCAGATTTTTATTCCCTTTTGAGAATAGTAGAACAATTGGCACTAATTACTTTACAAAAGAAAGTGGGCAAAGCATTCTGGTAGTTGTAGTATATGATGGCCTATTTCACGCCCAAAACACAGACATGCGCAGACAAATTTTACCTTTTGTTTCTCGGAACTGGACTTATCTATTGTTTTCAACCTCTCGTCCATTAAGCGGTCAACCTTCATCAAGTGGACGCAAAATTACTCCAGTTTCGAATTCTGTTACTATAAGTGTTAGCCATGATTCCAATTAGCTATTCATAAATTTGAGCAAAAAATCCATGGAATTCTAAAGTATTTTTGTTCATTCGGCTTATGTACATTCTGTTTTATTTTGGCTTTCCACAGTCTGTTACTAAAGTTCTAAAGAAACAGGCTCAATCTAGGCTAACAATGAGCACTAGGGACTGACTTGAAATGGGAGTGATCTCAAAAACTGTATGTGTTGCATGCTAAAGCTTGTTGGTGTATCCCGGGAGTAGTTATATACGTGCATTGAAATATTGCCTGAACAAACAAAATGCGGATTTTAATCAATGTTGCTTTTTAGGAATAAGGACTATTGTTTGGTGCCAGATAATGACGTGATGAGCAAGTTTCTTAGTAAATTCCAACATTGGCAAAGTGATACCCAGGCAGACACTTGTGCTGATTCACTCAGACGATACCTTCATCGTCATGGCTGGACAAACACCTCGTCACTACAAAATATCGTTGAATATTTCAACATTGATTTCGAGTGTTCAAGAAACCCTGATACAGTCACCAACTATAATCTCGATGCTCGGGATAACGACTTTTTCGTTAGCGACCCGCGAGGATTGAGCTTTTTGTACAAACCAATGTATCAAACATTTGTTAATCAAATTAGACTTGGAATGATAGTTACATCAATTGATTATACTAATAACAGTGTGCAAGTGACCATATCCACTGGCAAGTCCTTTATAGCAGACTATGTCATCTGTACGTTCAGCAGTGGGGTACTTCTAAGTGATCTTGTCACTTTTACCCCACCCTTACCAAACTGGAAGTTCGATGCCTATGCTAAAATGCCCTTGTCACTGTACACAAAGATCTTTCTTAAGTTTTCTGTACAATTTTGGGACGACAATGAGTACATCCTTCACGATTCTTACCATAGAGGATATTATCCAGTAATGCAGAACTTTGCCGTCTATTCAGTTGAATCACGTGGGTTGCTACTGGTTACTGTAACCGGAATTGAAGCATTGAGAGTGGAGAACCAACCAGAGAACGAGACATTACAGGAAGTAATGAAGGTGTTACGTGGTCTGTACGCACAAGATATTCCAGAACCTTTAGGTAAGGAGAATTTAAGCATAACTGAAGCAAAGCTTCTTTCTCTCTGTAGCTGCACATCGATATCTGCAGTCTATCGAAATTAAGTTCTTTTATTTAACGATAAACCACGCCACATCTCTGTACTGTGATATAAACATGCTTGGTGTTGATGAGCACCAAAACTGAAACGCCCGGACTAGTCTCCTTCGCAGCCTTTTAAGGTTCGTCACGCAGCGGTCTCTCACCCTTTGGTGGGCGAGGGAGTGTTGCGTTACAAGCTTTAAAAGGGCTGCGAAGGAGACCAGGCCTGGACACACGATGCCACATTTTCTACATCGTTGCGCCCAACGCAGTTGGACATTGCTTTGCGGGCAGCGCAGTACGTGTTGGGCAATGTTGCAGAAAATGTTGCGGAAGTAGAACTCTAATCGTGCAACTTTTGCACACAATGTTACAGGGAAAAGTGCAGTAAAAGTTGCATAAAGAAAATATCAGAAGCACATGACTGACTATGGAAACGGCACGGCGCGTTTCACACTGGTACTATGAATATTTTGTACAGCAAAATAAAACTAAGGACACCCTTTTCTAGTTATAATTAAGAAGTAAAAAACCTGTTTTCCGTACGTGTTTGATAGCCTGATCAAAACACGCGTGATGTTGAGAGAACATGAGAGAGCGTAGTGGAAGCACGAGCCGTAGGCACTAATTTACGAAGAATTCGAAAATTAAGGTGATGTGAGCGTGTTTGATGATACTTTCATCAAATACGGTTTTTGGCCAATCAGAGCGCGTGTTTATATAATAGTTATTTTATTCAATATACACAACGCTAGAAGCTTCACTGATTTTTTAATGTGTTTGCAGGGATATTCTATGAACGCTGGTCACAAAACCCATTTACGCAAGGTGCTTACAGTGAACCACTACTAGGAACAACATCAAGGGATTTTACTGCAATCAAACAACACATTGGTCGCTTGTACTTTGCTGGCGAAGCAACATCTGAGGAATGGTATGGATATATGCAAGGTGCTTATCACACTGGTAACCAAGTTGCTATGAAGATAGTAAAGAAAATCAATAACAAGTGACACCATTTTCATAAACCATTTACCATTTTCGAAAACATTTGGGATCTTACTTCGGGTAGCTAGAAGAGCACAGAATGCGTCGTTTTTAGAATGGATTCTGTTTACAATCTGTCCAAAATGTCCACATTTCCACACTGCCAGATTTCCACATTTCCATGACGTCACAATGGCTTTATCTAGAGCTTGTGCGCTTGCATACCAAATAGGCGCGGACTTAGAGACGCAGATTTACAATTAGAACGTAGTCTTTTATGACATCACTGCATTTTGGTATGACGTCACAATGGTTTCATTAAACCGTTAATGAAAGGTGGTTCTGAAGGCAAGTTGACGCGCATGCGAAAAGAATATTCAACAGCATTGAACGACAAGATATGTAACATGGCAGCAGATGATCATGCAGCGAACAATAGGGCGTATTTTGACCATCGAAAGCAGTAGCGAAGAGCAAAGTAGCGAAGTTTAATTTGTTGCATTACTCGTCGCACTACTGACTGCACTGTAAGTAAGGAAAGCATGGCATTCTTTCATAAAAAATTTACACCTATTATTTTTATAATTTCACGACTGTTGCACAGCAGACAGAACTTGCAAAGCTTTTTCAGTTTTTCGAGTGTCGTCAGTCAGATTTCCGACGATTCGTTTTCCATCAAACTACAAACCAAAATTGAAATCAAAGTCTGAACCGTTTGAATATTATGAGTAAAGTGAAGTTTGCTTTGTTTCGTAGTTTAGAAGCTAAGCTTTTGCAAATCCCAGCCGTTGCATATTTGATTGATAAAACACCAAAACGAGCTATCACCACTGGTTGCGTAATTTTGAAAATGGGTGTAACAGATATATTACGCACTCAAATAGGCAATATGCACAAGAGCACATTGGAGTCCATGGCCAGCAAAAATCTAACGATTTCTAGCGACCAACAAGCATTTTGCAACATTTTAATTTTCTTAAAGAAATGACAAAGATGGATTTCTGTGCTTATTTCAGCGGGAATAAAAAGTGCAAGGACTCAGTTTCCAATCATGCTTTGGTCTAGAAAATGGCGCTCTGCACACTGCCTATTCTACACAGATAGAAATAGTTCAATGGACATGTACACATCCATTCAGTCTGCTAGTCCAATGTATCAAGTCCAACCATTTTCCGTCCACTGACAAGTTTATAAATGTTGAACACGAGAGCACTGTGTTTAGTAGAAGAGTTGAATGGTATTGTGTGGAGAGAGATAGTAGGCCCACATATAGCTCAGTGACTGTCAATTTAGCTTGGCGTGCTTTTAAAATGATTTATTTTACTGCTTGTTTTTACACTATATTCAAACTCAAACGTAGTATTTCAAATAATTCTACTCCAAGCAGTTTTTATCTTCACGCAATGCACTGTAATAAAGCTACAGTGACAAAACAGTTATATTCTTTTTTTTTATAGTTTCTAATACCCATGAATGGATAACCAATACATTAACTTAATTCTTAGTGTTGTGCATAAGAACTACTCCGTGTACATCATTTTATGATAACACCTTACAACTTATAAGATATCTAAGTACAATCCTTTTAGGTGTCCAAAGACTAATTAAATACGTTTTAAGAACTAAAAGAAACACACTTTGCTCATACAGAGAGAACAAGACTCCGTACAAGTAAGTTCACACTCCTCTATCTTCTAAAAGTAGAGGAATTTCGCACACAAAGATATGGATGGATGTTCTGTTCATATTGAACCGTGTAGAGCTCTTTTTTTGTTTGTTTTTGAACCCTGGTTTTCCTAAGAATATTTTTTTCACAAAATACAGTATATACTTATGGCTAGAAGAATCCAGGGAATCTTTTTTGTTGTCGGTCAACTATTTACTGCTAGAACTCATAGTCAGAATCTAGTAGGGTCGTCTTTTCACTGTCCTGTTTACGGTTGCCATGACTACCATGAACCCCACCAATCACAGTAACTTGCATGCCACGTCGGAATGAATCAAAAGAGTCATAGTGTTCTTCTTGAGCCTCGAAATCAACATGGTTAGGAGAATTTGTACTTTGATACAAAGAGTGTGGTTGATGAGAAGACACAGATTCATCACCAGAAAACTTGGAGTTTTGTGCGTTTGCATAGTGTTTGTATGAACGAGAAAAATTATGGATTGCGTCGTCCACAATGTCTTTAGGGTTCATAGTTTGTTTTAAGTTCTTAGAGATGCTTTTTAATGCAATTCCTTGTCCTCTTTCATCTAACTTTCTTTGACGTAGGTACACAGAGTAAGGGAAAGCCAACCGAAGACAAATAGCAGCGAAAAACATCTCGATACAGATGATAAAGTTCTGATATCCTGCAGCTATGGTTCCTGCTGATATTTTGTTGTATGTTTTTATGAGACCAGCTTTCTCTGCTACAGCTAGGACCACACCTACAATATACATAGAATACAAGTAATTACGTGTGTTAATATAGTATGCACTAATTGGTTTATAGGGGAACAATGAGAAACTTAGAGGAGGAGTGCATCCCCTGCTGAGAGGATGTTGGATCCTTTTCTTCTCGATATTTTTCAAAAATATCCTCTGGACCCTCTGTGTAGCTTCAGATTTCTTTAATGCTACACCCCTCCTGAAAGATAATCCTCTCCCCTCCCCTCCCCACTTCCCCCTCCTGTGATGCAGCCTTCAATCCAATCATACTTAGGGCCTGGGCACCCAATCAAAATTTCTTGTAACACTGAACATAACAAGACGACATATGATCCAACTTCTTTGGTAACAATGCATACAACAGTTAAAGGGATGGCCACATGGTGCAATTCTGCTGTGGCATATTAGGATGCAATAAAAATATTTGCATTGTGTTTCTGGACCTGTAATGATAAAGTACAAGGTCTACCTCATCTGCTCTCAGTTGCATAAAGGATCAATAGTGGATAAAATGATGTCATTTTCCAATAAATTTATTCACACAAAAATGAGTTATCCAATGGATAGAACTATCCATCCTTTGTGCAACTGGTTCCCTGTGAGCAGAGTCTCCAGTACATTGTAGGTAATTTCTCATCCGAAAAATAGGAGACTCTGCCAGCCTAGGCCATCCCACCGTCTACGACCATGGACGAACCAACCGGTTGAAACCGGTTTTGACCAAGGCTTTCTTGTGATTGGATTATAAAATCGCGTTTGTTGTTCACGTGGGTTGTAAGTTACTGGAGCTCATGCTCAACATAGAAAATGGCCTAGACCGGTGAAGTCGACCTATTTTCATGTTAGAAATTACCTATAAGAGACTGCTTGCAGGGAATACAACTGGAGCCTATTCTATGACAAGCCTATAGAGGTGAAAATCCTTTACCTTGCCAAAAGGAAAGAAAGATGACTGACTTGACAGTAAAGAACTTCAGTACAGGGTAGTAAGGTGCCAGTAGGTCTTTGGTCGCTTGGTAGAACAGAAATAGTGCATAAAGTGCTAAGGATACACTGATATTGTAGATGATACAAATGTACAAATACCCACGGTCTGCCCTATAAAGATACAATGGGACAAAAGAAACAGTCAAGTATCAGAACAAAAGCAACATAGCATTCACACCATAGTTATTTTATCTTGCATAATCTATCTTCAGTAACTGAAGAGCTCCATCTGACAGGGGTTCCATTAATAGGTGGCTACTGGTGGTTTATTGCTGTCTGCTTTGCCATTCACCACCGGCTATTTTTTCTAGTTATACAATATTTTAATGGTAGGACATCTGTATTTCAGATGCCTATCTTTAGTAGTGAAACCTGCTATTGCTAATGTTAATGAAACCCCTGATCTGAGCTAAATTATGAATAAGCACTGCCCTTGAATACATGCCACATTAATTCATACAATGCAGTACTTAATCAAAGCACTATCAGAAAATACAAGTGACTTGTGAGATATTCCAGTATTGTAGTTTCTCTCCCTCAATGTAAATCAGCACAAGCTGTTTGCCCCACAACTTTGTTAAATATCTCATAACACTTAAGCGAACAAACTTAAAATGAAAGAGAGACAAGATAATGAGGTATAAATCCTACCTCCAGTCACCATCTGAATAATAACCAAGTGGTTGTAGTATTAATGTTATAATAGCCATAATAGGTTTAATAACACAATACTGTAAAGTAGCCTAAACAACAGAGCAAATATCTGGTCAGTAAACATTGTGCACTGTGTATAGTGTACATACAATAATGACATGACACAGCATCACAATGCAATGCAATGCAATGCAATACAATGCAATACAATACAATACATGTACAGTACATATACACTTAGTTATAAGTTCATGCTGATCAGGCTTTTCAGATTAGCTGAGTTGAAAAAGAGGAAGCTCAAACCTTAATTCAGCAAGCTTCTTTGTTTCATTCTACCCAGGGTTCATGCCGAGATCATAAATGAATGTAAAATTCCAGGAGTATTCCAGGACCAAAAAATGATTTTTTATCAAAAAGTTTTGTTTCAGTTGCTGAATTTATTTGTGAATGGTTCACAAAATTCAGCTACTAAAACAATGCAAATACTGTGAATTAATTGCCATCATGAAGACAATTACAGTAAATCTGAAAAGTTTTCATACAGTTTGGGAGAATTTCTAAAATTCAAGTTAGAGCTTTTAAAGTACACTTGAAAAGTTAAATTAAATTCAAGGAGTTTTCTGACAAGAGGTTTTCAAGGAGTTTAAGAGTTCATACATCCTGTTTACCATTGCTGTTAATGAAAAACCTTATACTACATACCTGGCTGCCTATTAAATAATGACATCTCTGTTAGAGAAGTTTTTGTGTGACTGTAAAAATGGCATGGTCACAGCACAACACATGCAGTTATGGCAGGAAAATAATGTTTTTATCACATAACGACACTCACACATGGTCAAAGCATTAAGTGATATCCATTTCACATTTTATACAAACACTGCTCTAAATTGTATACAGAGGGTTGATATCCTGTACTCACCCTTTTACAAAATCTTAGGAAGAGAATTGTATACTGACTACCAGCTAGACAACATGTACAGCAAAACCAGCTTGCACTGTAACAAAATAACATATAATATTAACAGTACTGTCAACTGCTACATCAGTACAATAATTGCACAAACACTGACCCTTTCAAAATCATCAAACAAAGAAGCTTTGTAGGCCAAAAATGCTGTTGGCTACATTGTCAAGTAGCAAATGGATTTTCAAAATGCTCCATAAAATTGACCTAGTAAGTTGTTTGCAGGTGTTGATATTTTACAGGGCCGTAACCAAGTGGGGTGCATTGCCCCTGTGGAAGCCAAAGGTCCACTTATCCAAAATTGTGCTAGCTCTCACTGAGCAACCAGGTACTCCACCTCCCCCCTCCCCTTCCCCACTGAGCAGCAAAATGTTTGGGAAAGGTTAGTCCCCCCTCCCTCCACCCTCCCCCTCCCCACCCTGAACTGGCTACAAAATGCTGGGAAAAGGTAGGCTCCCTTCCCCCCACCAAATTAATTAAAATAAAGTTTTGTTCAGCTTTTTAAACCAAAAATTTGATCACCCAAGGATGTACATGTACACAAGGCACCAGTAGCATCAGGTGACCATCAGGCAGCACTCATTGCTCAAAGATCCTGGAGCTAGTAGAGCTGAAAACTTACTAGTCTTACTAGAGAAAATTCCTGGTAGTTCATCCATTCTTGATTATATGAACCAGATTCCTTATCCCTCTGACACCAATCTCTTTCATTTTACAGTAACAGTACATGTTGTATAAGTTGTTTCAAATTGCGGATTTTTCTTTTATCAGTTTGAATTCTGAGGATAGTAATGAAGGCTAGACTTACGGTATGGGTTTTCCTCTGATTTCTGTCATAATGGACATCTCTCCACCAAGATATTCATAACAAAGACTTAGAAAGTTATATATCACAAATGCTATAAAGAAAAGAGTAAATGTAAGACTGTCTGATTGACATCCACTATCAAAAAACTGTTTTTTGGTCAACAAAACAGTTGCATACATGCCTTTCCTTCTCTTACATCATACAACAGAGAAAAAGTTCATTTGGCATTACAGTACACAGATTGTAACTACCATTAACAGCCCATTAAGGGTGTACTGACATATATCGTTGCTGTGCAACAGTTGCTATGCAAAATAGGGTCTTCTTTTGGCCGGCAAAATTGAATAGGCACACACGCGCACGTTTTTGGCGGGAATCACTTGACTTCTGGTAAAGCAACTCACACCTGACAAAAAGGACTCATTTTCGTTTTTTATTGCGCATGCGCGGGACACTTTACTTCCGGTTTCTTTAAAAAGCTATAATCTTTGGCGGATTTTATCAGAACGAAATGTTTTTTCAATATCATATTCTTTACAGCCTTTTCTTCAAAGCCGAGCATGGGATTTGCGAAAAATTAAGAAATACGAAAGTTATTGGCATAAGTCGCTCATTTTTGACATTCAAAAAATCCTAAAAGGCTTATTTGGAAACCATTCTTAAAACCCATGCTCGATTCTATGCACCTTGGTTTCAAGATTAAAAAAATGCATTTTAAATTCTCAAATATACAGTGCTGAAAAAAGTTATAGCTTTTTTCTGTATCTATGACGTCATGCAATGGCATCATAAAATGCGAAAGTTCCCTCAGGGAAGACAAACTACAAAATATAAAAGTGATATGACAATTTGGTGGCATTTTAGAGCATTTTCAAATTTCCCTAGCAACGGGCTATTTTTATATGTCAGTACACCATTAACTACTTTATTCACTAGTTTTCTTTCATAATGTCACAGAGCTGAGTTTTCACTATTTCTTAATTTATAAAATACACTTCGTGTATTTCTCAAATACAAATAGTCCAGTGTACAGTCCTTGTACTTGACAGCCAGTTGTTTTAGAATAGACCTTTCCTGATCGAATTACACTTCAAAACAAGGTTGGACTTAAAGCTTCCATATATTGTATTTACCAAATCAATACTTGATTTGAAACCATTGTTCATTAGCAGTGAAGCAAATTGGGAGAAGGTCTATTCCAATGAAAACTAGCAAGTAAACTAGTTTAAAGAATGGGCCAAGGCATGAAATGTCAGCAGTGTAATCACTTTCTTTTTATTTAACAAATAGAACAGCTTTTTCCCTGCTCAGTTCTGTAAAATACAGCATGCAGGAAGTGACGAGAGCATGAAAGAAGTGTAAGGACAACACGAGCCATAGGTGAGTGCTGTCCACACTTCTTAGTGCTCTAATAGCACTTCCTAAGTGCTGTATTGAACAGAGCACAGAAAAAGTTGTTCTATTTGTTTTAATTATCATAAGTAAATATTCAAGGGAAAAGATTGATTTTCTCTGTACAAAAATTTAAAAATTGCGCACACGGTTGAGCTTGCACTGCTAGCTGACATCAGAACTGTGCTCCGTTCTCTATAAAGCAGTACAGCTTCAGTCAATCAGAGCACGCATATGGTTAAAGGTATATAATAAACAGTATTACAGTCTGTTCCTTGTTTCATAGAACTGTAATTATAATTTAAAATATTTTTGACAGCTTTTAATAAGCAAACTTGTAGAAATGTACAGTATGGCTTTCGTCCTCCAATAAAACACAGTAGGCAGTGACCCAAATAGCATACATTTTACATGGCAAATATTTCATAATACTCACTAAATATTACCGAAATATATTGACATTGGCTTACCTTCATAGCAATCACGTATACTATCAAAATAAACGTAGTAAGACTGCTCAAAGAACATCAAACTAAGCCAGGAGTCAAACCCATATATTGGCACAATAAATAGAATTCTGACAATCCATCTTTGTTCACTTGGATTAGTGTAGCAACTCAAATGTTGATAGATCTATAAGGAAAAGAAGGCTCTTGATGATCAGCATGTACATTAAACGTAAGTTATGTCAAAAGCTGGAAGTGAAATATCAGTTATAAGCTTAAATTATAAAGAACTTGACTGTTTTCACAGTAAAAATTGTGCACTCGAAATGATAATCGTGAGGAATAATAATTATAAACATGATTTACCAATGTCAAATCCACATCTAATGAATAAGTTAAATTTATACAAAATCAAATCGTTAATCCCAACGAGATTAGTGCAAATTTTGACGTTGAAGTCAGGAATGTAAACATAGGTCAAGATTACTCAAAATATAACTAAAACTTTATATTTTACCTGATGACAAGTAATTACTAGGGCCATCATGACAAAGAAACCCGAAATTCCTCGGGCAGCAGCAGTTTGGAAGAAGATGGTTTGTGTTAAAAGTGCTTGAGGGGTTGAGTGGTTCGTCGGTGGAGTAGAAATGTTCGACATTGTCAACGTCGAAATGCTTGAAATGTTCACGTTTTCTGGACCCAGATTCATCGTAGGCAAGCTTTCTTTGACCCTAGATTATCGCTTTTAGAGTTTCAAAACTTTTTTTCACGACCAGTTAGCAATATTGAAATAAATACGAGTCATAATTCTTGAAAACTTGGACTGTGATTCTATTTTTAGTTTGTGATGATTCTTACAGGCATGCGCAGTCGTAAGCAGACTTCTTTTACCCAGAAAGCTTTGCGATATAAAATAGAAGTAACAACGAGATAGAAATGGAATTGAATGGGATGAAATAGATGACGAGGAATAGAATAAAATCTAGAGGCTTGCTAGAATAGAATAAGGGATAAACTGAAAAAGAAAATGATATCGTCAAAACAAGAAAATGTTTGAGTTCAAAAATACGGCTGTTTGTGGACGTTTTGAAAATTCCCTACACTTTCATAATAATTCGAGAATAGATCATGGGGAAATTCCACACGCCGGATTTTCCCCCGAAATCCCAGTTGGGAATGACAAATTAGCAGACCTAATCACGTGACGAGAAAACTAACAATAAGTCCCCTTCCCCTCCCCTTACCGGCTATGACTAAACAACACATATAAATGACGTCACTTGCGTTATTCGAATCAATGTTACAAGGTAGAAGTTATCTTTGCCTTGCATAGTGTCTAGAGAGTAGTCGCGAACTCAAGCAAAAGAAAAGAAAAGAGATCAAGACAACCCAGCTTTATATAAACGGAGAGGGAAGGAGAGTTTTAACCTATCATAGACGCTTGGGTCCCATTACCTCTGGTCTCGAGACTATATTTTTCACCGCAATTTCGGAGTTGTTTTTGACGTCACAATGCGGTCTTCTTCTTTTTGAAGCACATTACGTCAGGAATCAGGTTTCTTGTATGAAGGCAAGTGGTGGCTTGATTTCCTCTTATCAGATTTTTAGAATTCCTTTATCAAAACTGACCAATTACGATGAACCATTCCCACGATTGTCAAAATCACAGGCCAATAAAACCGTCAATTGAGGAAATCCAGTGGTGTTGGGATAAATCCAGCCAGGTTGATGTTATTCGCGCCTGTACATCGTTCGCTAATTTTACTCCGACTCAAACGAGATTCACGCATTGGACAAAGACTGTGGCACAAGCTGTACTGACAAAGTAAGTTATTTTTCAATTGTTAGTCTTCATCAGTTTTGGACCGTTTTAGTCGTTCTTCCATAATTGAGCAATGTTGCAACTCCGGAAAGAAGTTCATTTGGACATCATTTCCAACAGAAAAGCAAGTTTTATTGTGTCTTGCAGAATTTTGTTTGTAAGCATATCAATGACAGTAATTTTTACTTCCATTTCTCGTCTTCTTTTCGTCTTTCTCCCAATGATACAATCTAACGTGCGTAAAACTGAATGTTGTTTTTTTTACCTTCACTGACAATGTTGTACATTGACGTACATGAACATCTTCTATATGTCGTGAAAGGATATTAAGAACTTCAAAGGACATCTGAATTTTTGCTTGCTGTGTTCCTATCGTTACTGAAAATCGAGCTTCTGTCAATAAAAACTTTCGTATACTTAATAATTAAAATTGATTGACGCTCTTCAGGTTTTCGATCATTTCAACAATGAAGTAAAGGTCAGCCATCGACTGATGGATTTGTCCCATTGTTAATGTCACTTGACTCCTGCAAGTCTGAACTCCCACATCACATGAAAACAATTATTCACTGTAATACAATCTTGGAAACCCCACTATCTCAAAAAACCCACTTTCTCGAACGTAAGGCCATTTCTCTTGGATCGTCCACTCAGTCCAAAATTATGCATCAGTCAATTGAAACCACTGCCCCCCAACCCCCGGGCAATACCGGGGGAATTAACATTTCTACAATGTTAAAGTCCCAGCATTTCCCGGCCCTTAGAGGCCAAAAACGGCGGCGAAACAGATCATTTTCTTTGAATTAGACGTTAATTCCCCCGCCTTCCCGTTGATTGTGCTGTTAAAACAGTGTTAAAGACCCGGCTATAATGTGTTGATTCCCCGGCCCTCCCCGGGGGTTGGGGGGCCGGGGTTTCAATTGACTGGTGCATTACTATGACTATCTGATAGCTGTCCCTGAGATCTTTCAGCAAGTTGTTGTTATTGGGGTAGGGAGGGAGTGGTCTTAGCTGTACAAGGGAAGGGAGACCTGGGCAGTGGTTGTGTAGCCTGTGTACAGGGGAGGGGGAGGGGAGGGAAAAAGCCCCTTTCCCTTCTCCTTCCACTCTTCCCCCCCCCCCCCCCCCCTCCCCTCCCCTGAGCCTGGAAATATTAAATTCTTGCCCCTGGCTCTGGAACAGGATATAAAAGTAAAAGTTACTGTTTCTCTTTCTCTATCACGACTGTGTTAATCTTGACTCTAAAACAGGGTTAATTATAGTCGTTAATTAGTTATAAGTGGTAATTAAAGTGATTAAAGTTTAAGTAAATTAAAGTCAATTAGTAACATGAACAAGGTGTCAATTTTTGGTCATTTTTATTTATCTGGAACATGGTCATAAATTCAGGGTATCATGATCTAGAGAAAGCGGAGAAGGAAAGCTTTACGGTAGTTTTCCTTATGAAGTGAAGTAAAGACCTTATATGCAAAGAGAAAGGTTACTACCCCCCAAAAAGGCCTTGGTGACATTTTCTTCTCAAGAGGCATATCCTCTTAAAAAATTGCATTACTCACAAAGTCAAATTTGGAAAGTTTCAAACTTCGCTCTCCCTCGTCGCCATTTTGCCGTAGTACTTCCTTCCCCTGGGGCTGAACAAGGTACGGTGGAGAAAATAACTTAATTATTCAATTAGCCTACAATCTACAGAGGATGATCAGTGATCACAAAAACATTTGATCTTGGGATGAAAGTGTGACAATTTGTTTTGTGCAGACTATGGCTTATGTCAATTTCCACTGTAGTAGCCCACCCAAGTGTCTATTAACCTTAAGTGCTTAGCAATGATAGATTTATGATAGGTAACAGTAGTAAAGGTATATGATTGCTTCGTCGTGATGATTTTGCGAAATTTAGAAAATAAAAATGACCATCTATGAGGTATTTGCATGCCTTTTTCTGGATCATCATCCAATCAGCGTTGGCGTACTATTTTATCTTATCTTTAATCTACACGCTAACTTCAGGAGGCGCAAGAAAAAAGTACGTGAAAAGAGCTCGCACTGTCTTGAATATTAATTACAATATATACTTTTTCTCCATTTTTTACTCCTTAAGTGTAATGATATGACTGAAGCGCAAATAAAGAAACATTCAATTTTTTTGTTACCTCTAGCTCATTTGTATGGGATTCCTGTGGATAGAAAATCACTGGAGCGTGTAAACTTACGATCTGAAATACAGTCGCTATTAGACAAGGCGCAAAACTGAAAAAGTCGATCGCAAAAAGTGCAGAAGGCATTTGGGGGTAGAGGCTGGTAACATAACTATTCTAAACTAATTTTTCATGCTGATTCCGAATATGACTGTTACCAAGACGCCCGGGGGGGGACTCCGATCGTAAATGGACGGGGATGCTCGTCGTACCTTTTAGGGGTCAAAATCTGCAATCTGGTACCTTTTAGGGTGTCTCAGATTTAAGTGGACTACCAGAGACAAGCTGGTACCTTTTAGGGACTGTTTTGGGGTAAATAAACTACCTAAAATAAGCATGAAAGGGACGATTTCGATGATGCGGATTGAATTAATCTTCAAAGCAAATCGATAACAAATGCTTCATTACTTTAATTTTTTATTGTTTTTGAATTGGTACCTTTTAGGGGTAGAAATGATTTGTTGCCACTCCCACTCAGGTACCTTTTAGGGGTCATTTTCAAAATTTCCGACGAGCATCCCCGTCCTCTTATATATAGGAGTCCCCCCCCCCGGGCCAAGACGTATTCTGCAATCTTATTGTGTAAATGACGTATTTTGTGAATTGCTACAGTCATTTCATACTAACGGCTTTTTCATGTAATTCCAAAAGTTCCCAAACTTAAAAACAATGACCATAGCTGGAAAGAGCACATCAAAATCAGTAAAATTGTGCAGTTTGAAGGATATCAGTTGAAAACACAAGGAGATACGAATTTTCAAAAAACGAAATTTTGTATAAAAACACTTACACTTATGCAAGAGATACAAACAAATTTCGTATTTTGAAAATTCGTATCTCCTTAATTTTTCAACTGATATCCTTCAAACTGCACAATTTTACTGATTTTGATGTGCTCTTTCCAGCTGTGGTCATTGTTTTTAAGTTTGGGAACTTTTGGAATTACATGAAAAAGCCGTTAGTACGAAATGACTGTAGCAATACACAAAATACGTCATTTACACGATAAGATTGCAGAATACGTCTTGGTAACAGTCATATTCGAATTCAGCATGAAAAATTAGTTTAGAATAGTTATGTTACCAGCCTCTACCCCAAAATGCCTCCAGGTATCTGATTTTTCGAAAATGCGCCTTGTCTATATATAGCTTTCAATTTTGCAAATTTCATATTTTGAGGGCCAAATCGAGATAAATACACTGTTTGATGCAAGCTTCGAAGAAGTGCAGCTGAGGACCAGAAACTATGAGCTCAAAAAATAAATGGGATTTCTAATATCCAAATTCAAAAATGAAAAGCCAACAAGGCATTTTAAGATATTAACACAGAGACGAAAATCAAATTGGCCGTAAAGGTACACTGATCATCTTCGTGCTTTTGTAAACTTGTGCAAATTTCGTATTTGCGCTTGCCTTCAACAATGGCTTTCACAAAATGTCAAAACTTAAGGTCAATTCTTGAAACTTGGGCCTAGTTCAAACGTCGCATCTCACATGTGCTCAATTCAATGCAAATGAGATGATAATGAGAAGAAACAAAAGATTTGACTAATTTGCATTGAGTTTGGCACATGTGCATGAGATGCGACGTTTGAACTAGGCCTTAAGGCCAGTATTCACACAATGTCTTAATTGATGCAATATCTTTGTCTCACAAAAGTATACAAGAGAAAATTCTATGTATACACCGAGAACACGAGATACAGTAGCATTTCATTTCATTTCAATTTAAAAAAAAAATTTTTTTAAAGCATCGCAATATGCACGCATGCGCAGACGCATAACCATGAGCCAGAGCCACTCGACACTAGTGAAAAACGTCTGCGCATGCGTGCATATTACGATGTTTTCTTAAGAAATGTTTGAGTTTTAGCCTGAAATGAAATGCTCGTGTTCTCGGTGTATACATAAAATTTCTCTTGTATACTTTTGTGAGACAGAGATATTGCATTAATGAAGACATTATATGAATACTGGCCCTAAGTTTCAAGAAATAACCTTAAGTTTGGACATTTTGTGAAAACCATTGTTGAAGGCAAGCCGTAAAAACGAAATTTGCATAATTTACAAAAGCACGAAGACTTGACTACGAGCATGCGCAGACGTTTTTCACTAGTGTCGAGCCACTCTATGTTTAGTGTTGGTCACGTGACTTAGGTAATCCTCCAAAATATACTCTCTTTTGAATTGACGGAAAACTCTGATCATTTTGGATGTACCTCACCAGTTTTGAATCTCAATATTACTTATTCTTAGTTTTATTAATCTTTATATTTGTTACACTTACGGTGTAAGCTCGTTTTGGTTTATCCATGTTGTTCCTAAACCGAGATGTACGAATATTTTTTATTGTATTGCTCCAAAAAGCTTTGTTTGCTTCGGTTTATTATTGTTATTATTATTATTGCTTGATATGACTTCGGTTGAAAGTTTTTGTGGTTCTGCGCCCGTGTCTACAACTTTAAGCCAATAGCTTAGACTTCTTATGTTTGCTTTGCATTTTATTGGTAGCCTTCCTAGTTCAGCTCTGCATGTGTAATTGCTAGCATTCTTAATAATCCCTAAAATCATTTATTTATTTATTTTAGAATTTCATATGAACTAGTTCCATCGGTTCTTGATCATTAGCGTCTTTCGCTTCAGTGCCTCAGATCTCGCTCCCATACAGGAGGATTGGAGAAACAAGTATCAAAAAGTTTAACAATAAATTTGACCTTGGTCTTAAAGTAGTCTCACATTGAGACGGCGCTCCAATATGCCCTGAAAATTAAAAGTGTGTAAAAATAATGAAATCTCTTTCTCATTTGTATTCCTAGGGACATGGCAAAGCCTGTTACTCCTGACATCCCGCGTCAGTTGACCAAACTGTTGTCTCTTGGAGACCAGCAACTCAATCGACTTCAGACTGACCAAGCCGTCTTGACATTCTGTAAAGCCTATGGATGGGATCCCTGTGTAACACAAACGCACCTAACCACTCTATCCCAGCAAAGCTTTGAAACGTTTCTTCGTTCACTAGAAGACTACTGTGTTTGGGGGTTTGACGGTGGCCGCCATTTCCCCATTTACGACGTTGATCTTCCGTTAGAACATCTCTGTGATTGGATCATTTCACCAAATATGAAACCAAAGTCCCTCGTCGCTTGGTCTATCAAAGTAAACATTCAAATGCAGAAAAAAGACTATGTTACTGTCATCGAGTTATGTTCTCGTGCGCTCAAGATATTTCCCCATAAAGAAACGACGTTTGTCCTCATACGTGCAAGTGCGCACTTACGTTTACGCCACACAGAAGACGCAGTGAAGGACTACTTGACAGCTTTCAGTAGAAACCACAGGGATACCAAGGATTATATTCTAGAAACACAAAGCGCAAGTATTGTAGACATTCTTCGTGATTTTTATAAAATCGTAGACGATACCAAAAAGAAAGCTAAAGATAAAGACACCAATGCCTTTTTAGCCAAATGTTTTGGGTTCATTTTGATGTTTAATCCTGGTGCCATCAATTGTTATTTAGAATGTGCAGATATTCTAATGGAACAACATAAGTTCAAAGAGACGGTGCTACTCTTGTCTGACGCAGTGGAAAATGCAACAAAAGACTCTGACATCTTACGGATTTGTCTTCAGCGGGCTGAGAGTTACCTTGAAATGGACGAAGTAGAACTGTCAGTTTATGATTATTTGAGGGCATTGAATATCCACGAAGAATCAACTCGCACTTCTATATTATTACTAGCGTCTTCAAACCAGGGAAAGATTGTCACCCAAGCTAGCCAGTTCACTGATTGCGTCTTAAATCATCATCGTACTCAGACCAAGTTCTGCAACTCATGTTCTGTGCACACACAGATCGCTAACGATCAGCTTAGCCGAGCGTTTGATTGCTATCGTTTGTTGTACATAATAGACTCCACTAATGTAGACCTGCTCTTTAACTCAGCTGAGTGTTTAATTTTGCAAAGAAATAACTTGAAAGCACTTGAAGTGTACTCACGAATTCTGTCATTAGATCCAAAGTCTGTTAAGGGATACTACGCCCGTGGTTCATGTTTTGTGTCTTTGGGTGATCTTACTAATGCATTACGAGATTTTGACCAAGCCATTCGCATTGACCCTACAAATGAACATGCCCTTTGTGAGAGAATGCGAGCATTGGTTTTGATGGGGCAGCTTGAAAAAGGTTTCAGAGACGTGGTCAAAGCAGCCAAGAATGGCGTCCTTGTCGTGGTAAACTATATCAAAGAGCTTCGCTTCGATGAAAAAGAAACCTTATGTTCACGTCTAAGAGGGTATCTAACGTTGTCTTTAAAATGTTCAAATTCCAAGTGTCGTATAGAAGAACTGTGTTTGGTTGGTGAAGTTTTGACAAGAATCTCTGAGAATGACTTGGAATCGCACTTGGTGTACGTGGAACTCTTATTGCTGCTCGATAAGGAAGACGAAGCTCAATCAATTCTTGTTCGACTGACGAACAACAACCCCAGTAACTACCATGCCTCTGTACACCTTGCAGTTCTAAAAATGCGTCTTGGTAAAACACAAATTGCAGTCAAAGAACTCCAGCGTATTTTACAGAATGTGGGAGAAGAAAAACTGGCAGAGGTTCTTAAAGAGGTGGAGGTGAAATTCAAGTCAATGTTAACTCGTGAGTCGTTCATTCAAGGTATTAAAAGCACTGAGTCATCAGAGAAAATATCGCTGTTTACATTAGCCATCATTGCCAGTCCTAAGAGTTCATGGGCTTGTTATTACCATCGTGCTAAACAGTATCTTGTGAGGGGTAAAGCGGACTTGGCCTTGCAGGATTTCACAGCTGCCCTGGAAATCAACCCCGTCCACGTTCCTTCCTACTTGAGCCGCTCACTGATTTTGATGCATCAAAAACAGCGCAAGCAGTCAATGTCTGACATTGTTACAGCCCTTAGAATCAACAGGGACACTTTAATCCAGTTCATTCGAAAACTCCCTAAAACCACTAAACAGATTGTTCTTCGCGTTCTTTTGAACTGTGTCCAAGAGTACTTCAGTGTGTTCAATTCTAGAGGAATCAAGTCTGAGTTTATTTTACCACTGAGCTTGCTTCTGGTTGAAAGTGACAGTTCTGTAGCGTTGTATCACAGTACATTAGCAGATGCGTACTTCGTGTTCGAGAACTACAATGAAGCTATTAAGGAGCTTGAAATCACCGAGCATCTCTCTTCTTCAATTGACACATTTGTGATTGGTCGTCGAGGATTGGCGCACGTCAAACTGGGGAACTTTGCAAATGCAGCAGATTCTTTCAGTTCAATCTCACGAATTGACCCTAGCGGTGTTCAATATCTCCTGGAATCTCTGAACTCCAATCAACGCCAAACCATAGTCCAGCAAGCCCTGCTTCGCACGGATGAGCTTCTTGGCAATGCAAATCACGAAGATGCCGTGCTGTATCTTAACTTGGCTGTAATTGCAACCACACAGAGTCAGAAAACTGATATCCTACGCAAGCGATGTGAATGCTTGAAGAATTTGAAGTTGTTTTCGCTTGCTTTAGATGATATAACAAATGTCATTAACACAGGAAACCTAATCAGTACAGATTATTGCACTCGGGCAATCTTGCGTACACAGCGTAGTGACCTTGCTGGAGCATGCGCAGACCTCATGAAGGCGCTGGACATTGATGAGACGGTTGCCATGGAGACTATTACTAAGGAGCAGCCTGAGTTCGACGTGGTCAGCATGTTTTGTAGAGTAGCGTTGTCTCAGTGTAAGGAGAGGAAGCATTATGAAGCCATGAAGACTTGTACTTATGGATTGAAATTTGACTCCAGTCACAAGGACTTGACCAAACTCAAACAGAAGTTGGAATCTGATGTCTCTCATTGTATACTGCAATGAATTAACAAAACTAGGGTCCATGTCTGATGCCTGTAGAGGAACAAAAAGTGTCTAATGATATTCTGCTATGAATCTACTGTACTTCACTATACTTATGGATGGACAAATAGTGTCTGATGTACAGTGTTCGCTTCTATGAACACACGCGGCTGAGTGAGCGTTTGGGTTACCTGTGGTCATAGTCCAAACAACTGATTTCCTTGTAACATCAGTTGCTTGATGTAGGACCCAGATTATTGCCTTTTGTTTAGATAAATAGTTTTATAAAGTTAAGTGTTGTTTTGGTATTAGTTTTCGCGTTATCAGTTTATGCCTTAAAGTGCCAATAAAGCCTAGCCAAATCCTTTTGAATCTATAAATAAACGTTTTATATAAATATTTCTGAATAAAATCAACTCCTCTCTGAGAATTAAGCAATTCAAATCTGAAAATGCGAATGAGATGACGTCAAAGCTGGAATTATAAATATACAAAGTACACTAAATACGAATTTTATACTATTTTTCTATTTGCAAACATGTCATAAGGAACGATGTTATTGAACTTAATTCCATACAGTACTCTGTCTTTTGACGATGACCTCATGTAACTCATACACTTGTTAGGCCATTGGCGCCTGTGCTATAGATGTTCGACAAGATATCCTTACTCTGCATTCAGTTACCGTTCAAGTAAGACTTTGAGAACCACGTGCTCTGTTTTAGGTTTTACATTTGTTTTTATACACGTTGTCCAAATTTCCTTTTTGCCATATAGGCCAAAACCAAAGCGCTAAAGCTGAGGACAACTCCAGGGCCCGGTTGTACGAAGGTTGGATAAAGTTATCCACCGGATAAGAGTTATCCACTGTATAGATTTTGTATAGATTTTATCCGCTAGATAAGGATTTATCTGCTGGATAGCGCTATTCACCCTTCGTACAACCGGCCCCAGTAGTATAGTTTTCAAAAAATTTGGGTCACATGTTGAAATAATCAAATTTGCATTATTCCGGTTTTCTTTTTATATGCTCATTGCAACTAGTATGGTTATTTGTGGATCACGGTTTTGAAAACAGTTTGTGGTATACGAAATTTTTTAAGTACATTGGGGCTAGACTTTGACAAAGTCCTCCCGGCAAATGCTACCCTTAAAAGCAATGGCCGACTTCGAGATACACTTCACTTGCCACATACAAAGGAATCTTAACGTTTTTGTCAACACGGATGTTTTCGTTCATCCACTCACCGTCATAGATGAGGTTACTGTCCTTGGTAGAAGATGAAAAAGTCTTAACTGACCTTCTGATTAACGGAAACGGACACATCATCTATGATGGCGAACGGATGAAGAAGAACGTACACTGCTTAAACTCCCTATTCATAACAAGCTAGACAAAAGTTTTATTAGCACGTAGCCTCGTTCTAAATCCTTTATATGTGGCATAGAGCGATAGCACTAAAACCGTGAAACAAGTACTAACTAAAAAGTACAAATAGTACTAATGAAACAATAGAAAACAAAGGGTTTTGCTACTATTTGTCTCTATTTAGTTACTAAGTTATTTCACGGTTTAAGTGTTATCGCTCTATCTCGGACCTGGACCACTGAAATCTTATTTGTACAAGGTCTAACCCTAATACTAAGTTCCTAGGTACTTAAAAGGTACTTAAAAGAATTCACAAACCATTCATTGCTGGCAGAGGAATTTTGCTTCGCTCTTAACTTCGAAGAGAAGCTTTAGAATGTGCTGCCAACAGGGTCCATAAACTATAACAAACAAACAAACGAGATTCATTAGAGGCTTTACACGTTCAAAACAAAAGAATTTGTTCCCCTCTGTGGACTGTGATTTCTTTCATTTAAAGATTGTTCCTACATGGCCGCGTGTACAGCCCAGCCTCTTTTGACTTTCGACTAATTTTACCGTTTGTAATAATGAGCATTCAAACTTTTTTCGAAGCCAAGCGTTGTAATTCCTTTCCTAATGACATTGTCAAAGCAGTTGGGTTTCTATACGTAAAGGGCGGCAACACAGTTAGTACAAATCACTGATTTGAAATTAACTTTGACCAAAAGCTCTAGCAACAATTAACGAAAGCGACAGAAGGGAAGACGAAATCAAAAGAACGCTCTTCTCAATCATGCCCTAATAAGCTTAGAAATATATTTTAGAATTTAAAGAATACCAGATTTGTGTATTTTCTAGTTTCGGTGATTATAATAATAATCGTTATCTTTTTATGTCGTTTAAATTGCTTATGCTTTTTAAGCTAATTTATCACCCCGAGTATCATCTTGCTTCGTGTAGGAACCGACCGGAGAGAGATGGGGGGGGGGGGGGGGGGGGGGGGAGGGTCGTGACGCCAGAGCCAATCAGTGCATTCTGGGTAATTGTGACCTTGTTGCGTTCGTAGCGCGCGTACGTTGCAGGATAACGACTGCAGTGTTTGTAAACCGGACGGCAACACATATATATTGATTACAAGATTCTATTTTTTATAAAATAATACACTTATAATTAGTGAAATGTAGAGGAACGCTTCAACAAACATTAAAATCCAAACGCCGCGCCCTCTTAGCATAAATAAGAGAGGGAAACTTGTTAATGGGGCGCGCGCCGTGATGATTCCCATCTGTGCTATTTTTAGTAACCGGATGCAGTTAAATTTTCGTCTTACCCTACTCCCGTGCGTCGAAAAATTGAACCAGTGGAATTTCGCGATTTGAGCTTCATAAAATCACACAATCGATACCAAATTTATTCTAGATTCCACGAAAAAGCCATCTGATGTCCAATTAATAATTTACATCAAAACATTATAAACACAAACGAGTTTTTCTCATCTAAATGAGCGAAAATTTTTGAATAAACCTAAGCGCGCACTTGATGACGTGTAGCGCGCGCATTTCCGCTAGAATTTCTTTCAAAAACACAAAATCCTCGACGTTTTTGCCTTGTTTCTCATCAAAATCGTTCCTTTGTAATCAGAAAGTACACACTTTTGATGGTAGATAATATGAACAACAGCAGTTTTAAGATAACTTTGATTTTAACGCTGTTTCTGAAAACTCAAATCTGCACTAAACGGTTCTCTGGGTCCGAAAGTGTCAAATTATGACGCACGGGAGTAGGGTAAGACAAAAATTAAACTGCATCCGGTTACTAAAAATAGCACAGATGGGAATCATCACGGCGCGCGCCCCATTAACAAGTTTCTCTCTCTTATTTATGCTCTCTTGATTAGACGTAAAAAAAGTAAGTATTGCATTTGATGGCCATCTTCCGCTTTTCTTCGTTCTATAAACTGGATTTTATGCCAATTTTCTTTCTGCTGTTTCTGATTTTTCCCCTCTCGCAACCATGATCCTTAGCGTCTAAACAATAGATTGTTTTGATGTGACGTCATAATGAAATAGGGCAGTTCAGGTACCAAATTCTTGTCATTTGTGTGATTCACTGCACGAAGTCGAATCCCTCTGTACTCTTTGCAATAACGATTTTTTTGAATGCGCCGTTATTTTTGTGTAATATGAGGAACGTAAATTTATCCATAAGCTTTCGATACAATTTTGCAACACAGAAGAATGTATCATCATCATCATCATCATTGTGCTATCAACTTTTTGTAATGAAATTATTGTTGCGCGCGCAGTGGTAATATGAGGAGCACTTGGTCTGCAAGTTGAAACCCTTTCTTAAATAACCCATCCCAAACATATCTTAACAAATAAGCCCAGGCCAGTGGAGTAATGTAATTTCCGTAAATAAAATTTGACCTTGACCTTGACCTTAAATTCCCAACGTATAAACATTTAAATTTTATTATACAATTTTCAAAAGAACACACGTAATATGCACAAGAACGCGAAAGGCTCGCCAAAATACTGCGACTCGTAAAATATCCAGCCATACTACACACAAATACTGTCTAATAAGTTATTTATTATCCAACGGACCTTGGTTTTAGCCCAAAGGGAGCATTTTCCGACCCTTTTTATTGTCGCGTGACGTCGCGTTTCTCAACGTGACCAGCAGGACGATTTTTGATTGGCTAATACGCACAAACTGGTTAAACAAGTTTTCTGACTGTAGTCACGTTCTGTCATCTATGGTCGAATTTTCATCTAAATTCGTCTGTTTTCTGTTAAAATTTGTTGCCCATAAGGCAAATTACGTCTCTTGGAAAAAGTGGTACTACAAAGCCCTTGACTTAATGAAGTATGAAGAAAGTTTGCGACCTTTCAGAGCCGTTTTCATCAAAACAAGTGCCAGTTGGAGTTGATTCTGTAGTTTTTGATAACTACAAGAAACTTTCGACAGACCATGCATGGCAAGTAATTGGAGTGAAATAAGGACTAGTTGAAGGAATTTACCAAATACCAGGTTGAACTTACAGCCATTTGAGTGCTGCTTTGTACGGGAACATCATCAATCATCCATATGAGAGAAAAAGAGCAAGTTTAGTTAGCGGAATAGATTTGTGTTTCATACCTAAAAACTAGTGGTCAAGAAAATAAAGGTATGTTCAGTTTATTTGATAAACGAGAGCCATTTTTTAGAGTTTGGTTGCCATTGATTTGTGTCAGTTTTAAAGTTTGTAGCTCAAAAATACGCATAGCTTCCAAAAACCGATAGGCGAATGTGTAGCCAGCAATGACTTTAGTTCAATCGACTTAACTTAAAAATTATTTCATTCAAGAACTGTTTTAGAGCTTACCAACTTCGATAATTATATTCGAGGAAAATTTAAACTTTCACGCTTTCACGCTCAAACCGGTCAAACCAGTATAGAGGAGTAAAAATATCGCTGGATATTTTTATTCACTCCAGTCCTACTCATAATCACGCGATATTTTTACTCGTCTATGATGAGTTGGATAATAAGAGACCGTATTAGGTTAGTAACATTTGAATGGCTTCCCGGTGCAAAGCCGAGCGCTAATTAAAGTCAAAAGTGGCAATAAAAACGACATCATTTGTATTGATTTTTGCAGAATTGTATTATAAATATGTTATTGTCGTCGAATCGTCATCATCATCATCATCATTTGCTGTTTCATTGCGTTTTCTGTTTCTTGGTTCGTCGACACATCCAACACACTAATCGAACTGTGTACTTTATCACCATGATCACTACCAAAACTACCAATACCAGGAACACTGCTACATCGACCAGGTAATACTGGTACCAGGCAAGATGACTAGAGTTCGGACGTAGATGTGCAAGACTGTCGTGTCTAAGGGTGTACTCTATCCAGTCACCAGCCTCCTGGACCGGGCTACGTGGGCGGTCACTAAGTAGACGAGAAATACGCTGGGCGTTCTCGCGGAAACTGCAATTGAAATCAGGATGCAAAATGTGAATTAAAAAGGAATATCTAAACAAATGAAATTCCACAATTTCTACCTGGGATCACCAAGAATGCGCTGTATAGTGTTATACAACTGGTCAGCGGTTAGCTTGTAGTAATTAAGAGACAAACCGAATCCTTTGTCCTCCAATAGTAAAGCGTTGTCAAACTGATCGGCATACAATGGCACCGCCACCACAGGAACCCCACGATAGGCTGCTTCGTATAAACTATTCTGACCAACATGAGACACAAACAAACGAAGCTTCTTGTTGGCTAATAAGTCGTTTTGTGGTAACCAGGACACTGGTTTGATGTTAGGACCGAGGGAGGATGGGACATATCCTAGAAAAAATGATTGAACTTTATTGAAAGCTACTGACAAAGCATCCTGGGTAATCTTACCTTACAAAGTATCCTGGGTAATCCTTAACAAAGCACCCTGCGTAATCTTACCTTACAAAGAACAATGGATATTCCCATCTTACAAAGCACCTTGGGTATTCTTATCGTACAAAGGACACGGGGTAATCCTACCTCACAAAGCCACTAGCTGGGTAATCCTACCTTACAAAGCACCCTGGGTAATCCTACCTTACAATGCACCCTGGGTAATCCTACCTCACAAAGCACCCTGGGTAATCCTACCTTACAAAGCACCCTGGGTAATCCTACCTTGTAGTCTCCAAATCACTTTCTGTTTCAACCTTCCAAAAGCCGCAGCCATTGCGTCCACTTTTTCTTTGTCCAGCACCGAAGCCACGTTCGATCCAAAAGACACGATAATGGCTCCATCGTCACCAGAACTGTCGACCAATTGTTGTAGGTCAGGGGGGAGGGGTTTGACGGGCTGGATGTTTAATGGGCCAATCATCTTGTAGTCTATGGAAAAACACAGGAATAAGACCTGGTTCACACGACTACATGAGCATAAGAATAAGCATAAGGGAAGGTTCCAACACCACATAAGCATATGCATAAGCAACATACGCAGACTCAGTAGCTGTACTGCTCATTAGCGGTGCTTGTCCTTTCTCACACCTCGGTGATAAATGCAAGTACTGAGTCTGCGTATGGTGCTTGCGCTAATACTTATGTCGCTAGTGTGAACCGGTCATAATACTTTTGTCGCTAGTGTGAACCGGTGATCCTGGTGGTTGCAATGATGCAGTGAATAAGAATATATATTGTGGGGCCTGGCTGACCAACCTGCCCAAGCGTCAATGACTATGTGTGTTACAATATGAAATAGAGCCAAGATCAAAACTTTTCCATTTTCTTGTGCTCATGCTTATGTCGGTAAGTGAACTGCATGTGAACTGCATGTGAACTGTAAAAAACGCTTATACCTATGCTTATTTCTATGCTTATGTCGTAGTTTGAACCGTTTTCATTTTCACAGTCAAAAGGAAGGAAGGAAGGAAGGAAGGAAGGAAGGAAGGAAGGAAGGAAGGAAGGAAGGAAGAAAGGAAGGAAGGAAGGAAGGAAGGAAGAAAGGAGCCGGAAAATAATGTTTCTTACTTGGTGGAATAGGATACGAATACTCCAAGGCAAAATCCCCAAGAAAAAGAACAAGTTTTTTATTACCAATCGATTCCATTATACTTCTTTCTGGTTTGATGTTGTACTTCAC
Organism: Telmatactis stephensoni; assembly: GCA_029948255.1. NCBI lineage: Eukaryota > Metazoa > Cnidaria > Anthozoa > Actiniaria > Isophelliidae > Telmatactis > Telmatactis stephensoni. The sequence goes on from JALIZF010001320.1 coordinate 112,334, forward strand.
TTTTAGCTGGTCGAAGGGTCGTATCATTGCCAGTCGAATGACAACACTGCCAATGGAGAATATCACGGCGTTTAACACACGTTGCAAAAAGTTCATTTTACCAGGATTGAAGGTAAAGGGTTGCGGTACGTATGAAGTTGTGAAGAAAGAGTCAAACGGAGTTATCGACGAAAACATTCTTGGAGACACAGGGCAGTATTCGATCCTTGGAATATCGAGATAGTCTGCAAGTACATTTCCACAAGGCATTGATGAATCAGTGATGAGAAGGTTAAATTCTTTTAATGATTGCATCAACTTTGAATCTCTTAATATACATTCACAGAAAACACGAAGCATGACTGGCATTGTGAGGTTGCGACTAGTAACCCAATCCAACAGTGCTGCGAACATGCCCTTTTTGACCATTTTTGCAAGCAGTTGCTTCTCCACGAAAGTTTTGTTGAAAGGCACTTGGTAAACAACGTGAATTATTCCTTTTGTTGGTTTGATTTTGTGAGCAGAACTCACAAGTATGGTGAACTGTTGAATGTAGAAAAACGTTATAATAACACCAATGTTCTGTGGAAACTGAAAATAATAACTGTCTTGCGTTTTCACTGTAATACCAGACGCGTTTTGCAATTACATTTTTCGCGTTGTGTATATAGAGTGGATTTAGTATGACTTTGAAAAACTACGGCACGGATTGTGCCGTGCTGTGTCCGTGTCCGTGTCCGTGCCGTGCCGTGTTTGCTTGTTTTGATTGGATCACTCCAAAAGCACGACGGTGTTCGGGAATTGTGATTGGTTAGCTAAAAAAAGCCATTCTCAAGCTCCGTGACCGTGCCGTGACCGTACCGTGTGTCGGTGTTTTGATTGGTTCAAGCAGTACAGTGTGACCGTGTTCTTAAATTGTGATTGGTCAAAAGGAAAGGAAGGCGAGGTTCCGTACCGTGGCCGTGCCGTGCCGTGACTGTGCCGTGTGCCGTGGTTTATCAAAGTCATACGAAATCCACTCTATTGCAATGGTCTTTCCATAATTGACATTCACGCACTGGGCAAACAGTCCTAGCAACATCCAACAACTAACATTCCGTGAACGGACCCAACATTGTTGTAAACGATTTGGCAATTATAGAACAAAAGAAATGTTCTGCTAGCTCAAAGCCATGCCTGCAAAGAACTGGATGGGTGAATACAGGAAGACTATAGACCACTTTCAAAATTTCCTTGACAACGAGGCCATCATGACTAAACAAAAGAAACCAGCCAGCCATGACTACCATTTCTTTTGTTTTATCCACTTTAGCCTCGGCATAAAGTAAGTTTGAAAGTGGTCAGTACACGGATTATGGAGTCTGACCAAGACAACACTTTCAAAATCCGCCATGTTGATTTCCATCATGATCTGCTGGTCAGTGGTTACATAACACAGGAAACCCACTACAATGGGTAATTTCGGGGGTTGTTGGTCAACATTGCTTGGGACGTTTGAGTGGGTCAAGGCAACATCTATGAGAAGGAGCTGGTAGTTTACAGTGCTCGATTTAAGGGAAGACGACTTCTGAATGGTCCTCCGTTGCCCAAGCCATTCTCTTCCTACTTCCTTTCCCCCCTCTCCCTCCCAAAAACCAGTCTAATTCTAACCCAGAACGACTAGTTTTCAGGGCCTTCTCAGTTTTCAGTTAGAAAGTAATTCTCGTTTGCAGATCCCACGAGTGTTAGAAAACTGAGAGGGCATGGGAAAGAGAATGCAAAAACAATCGCCGGAGTAGTGATCTCACCATCTTGAACAATATTTTTGCTTTTATAGATTTCTTGTGTGAGCATCGGATTGCCTCAATTTTAGTAAATATTGATTGGAAATTATAATGCTGTTCTAGAGCGCACAAGTGGTTACAAATTTTAGCTTAGTTAGCTTAGTACTGCAAAACAATTCGATTGAATATATGGCCAACCCAAAGCGCACGGTTCATCAAGTGTAACAGGCATTATAATTTATTCAGTTAACAAGTGACAGTACGAGAGTTTTCCGATTTACAGGCTTTGGCACTATAAGGGCCCGTTCGCAGGCGAGTTGTCTATGGTAGCAGGGATAACTCTTTTGTTTTGTGTCCCCAGGGAACTTTATTTCTTGCGTGACTTTTTCGATAGTCCGCGGACTCATATTTTATTTTTGTGATTCTTTCAATTCGGGAGTCGAGTCTGCGGACTCTAAATCTATTTCTAACGTGACTTTTTTAGATTTTCCTGGACTCAAACTTTAGTTTATAAAGACTATTATTACACGATCGAGTAAGCAGTCCAGTCCTGCAGTTCAGTCCAGTCCAGTCCCGTCTGAATTTTTGGTCCAGTCCGCCAGGTTTTACAGTATTTAGGTACGTTCACCGGATTTATAGCAATAAGTTTTTTCATTAACTTATTTGAAAAGTGTTTTTTTATAGAATTTTTAAACAAAATTGAAAACATAGGCTGGTACTATTTTTCGATATTATTCGTGCCAAAATTGTCGATCTTTAAGCCGGTACACGTAAAAAGAATTCATTTAAAAGAATGATTAATTCATTTTTGCAATCAGCTGAAGCCTCCCGGGGCTGAAGCATCCAAAATAACGACAAATTTTTGATGAAACAATCATGTTGAACACCACAAATCATGCAAGAGAACTTTGGACTTCCGACTATACTAGGTCGACACTCTTCAGTGAGTGATATGTAGTGGTTTTTTTTTTACCTCATGTCCTCGACTGACCAACTCTTGTCCAATTCTCGTCATCCCAATATACTGACTACCCGAAAGCATCGGAAAACCTAAAATTTTTGCAGACTGTATCGCTGGTAGGCAGATTAAAAGGCAGGTAGCAAAGAGAACTACTCTTGACAACGGCTCCATTTTTATCTGTCACTCAACAAGAGGGTCACGGTATTAAATAGGCTCGCGTTCCAAGTATAGATATGAGTCATCGCACGGTGTCATTGCATCAGGCAATGGAGAAATCTATAATTTCACATAAAAAATATGATAAAACTAGCCATTTCTAATAGAAAGTGAAGTGCTGCGAGCAGAAAACAGCTGGTGTATCCACGTTAGCAGAACTGTTCCCCTAAAACTCACGAAAGTACACCGCTTTCTCTGATATATTAATTGTTTCTTGTCTATCTCCTGTGCGTTGTGTGACGAACACTGCTAGTTGACCTTCAATGTTGAACTATAAAACATAATTCTCCAGGATCAGTGTCGGACCCACACAATGTTCAAAATATTTAGCACTTTGAGTAAAGTAATTTTTCAAACAATCACAAACGGCTAGCGTTGGCAATGATTATAAAACTGATTTTAAAAAGCTAGTTGTACGTTTCATCCTTGCATCACGGTCAAAGATGCCGCATTGTTTACTGTATTTGACGCTATAATAGATCAAACGAATGATAAATACAATTCCATCACATACAAAGTATATAGAGACTGGGAATACTTCATGGAAAGTGCGCGCGTACGGTTTTTATTCACGAGTTGTGAAGTATCGTAAAACGAACGAGCGAGGAACGAGCGAGTGAGTTTTATGATACAAAACGACGAGTGAATAAAAACTGTACAAAGCACTTTCCATGGTGCATGTTTTCTGTTTATCATATGCATATCGAGATTTTTATACATTTTAGTCATTTTGCTGTGAAAATGGTTTGCTTTTCCATGGTCAAGATTTTGATTTCAAAAAAACACATGAACCCTACAAAACAAAATTTAAATTACAAACAGACGTCAAAACAAAACAAAAATAATATAACAATAGAGTTGATGTTCGCGGGCGTAAATGTGTTTTTGGCCCGACTCAGGCTCATTTTAGCCCGCCGCGAAAGAGCACTGAGAGGTCAAAACATATTTTACGCCCAAGAACATCAATCTATTATATTATTATAACTTTATAGGGCATTTACAAAACGAATAAACGACTACATATTCTAAAAAAACGACTTCACGTCGGTGTTTATTTCATGAATTTACTTGCCGAGTTCACAAATGAGTAGACTGATTCCATAAGTCGGTCCCAGTTCGCTCTTTGACGATCTTGTTTTTTCGCTCACGGACCCGTGAGCGAAAAAAAAATTCGTCAGAGAGCGAACTGGGACCGACTTATGGAATCAGTCTAACAAATGAGGGACTAAAAACGTTTTTCTCGAAATATGTTTATACCATAAAGGTGAAATGGTAAAATAGTGCAAAAATGCAAACTTAAAATAGAGTCATTTTGAGAAGTTAATGTACAGTAATTAAACTGGCAGTTGGGCATAAATGCTTGAAGGGAATTGGAACTTGTCTCATTTGAAAGACTTACATTGACTTTGGCGCCATGGATATGGATGAGAACGGCGTTGCTTCAGTGATCCACTTTCAACTTCACTCGATGTTGTAAATGGCCTACTAAGCAGGTCTTAATGCCAGTCAAGGCACTTGGTGTAAGGTCTGTTTTCTTGTTTGACTTAACTTCGGCGTAAAAACGGCGTAGAATATTATTCAACTCAATTGGGCATACAGTGTTTACGTCGCAATCAATTCGTCTCTTTGAACACCACTCTGAATTTTTTCAAAGTCCCCATAAAGTTTGATTTTTAGTATTTTTCGGAACCGACTGCTCTTCAAGCTTGTTTAAATCTTCTTCCCCTAGTTCTGACGACTGATTTTTTTGTTCTTCTATCAATTCTTCTGCCATTTTTCCTTGATTTTTTAAACACAACTTGAGACTATGCAAGCTTGAAAACGGCGAAAACGGCGCCAAGCTTGTTGGCATTTGAGTGGTTTCCCTCATTTCATTGACTAAACAGATTATTTTCCCCGTTTCTTATTGGTTGACGGCAGCGGGCTAAAATCTATTTTAGCCCGCTGATTTTCCCATTTTAGTCCGCAAAATGCGCCACAATGCCCTATAAAGTTATAATAATATTTATTTGTATCTAAAGTGAATGATAGTGCAAAATTATAATTCTTTTCTGTGTAACTTGGACTTCTTTTCTCGTTGACAGACGTTTGTTTACAAAACGAGCAAGGACAATGCGAAGAATTTTTGAGTTCCTTCAGAGCTTACGGTCAAATCGTTAAACATGCTTGGCGTTTCAAATGTCCTTCAAAACTTGAAAAATTACGAACTTGATTTATCAGTGTTTTTCTCCGAGCTTTTCTATAAATGGGCTCAGTTCGACTAAATTCAGTAAAAATTCATTTTCATTCAGTGACTCCGAACTCTACCGGCCGTGAATCCTCCTTCGCTTTTTGCAGCACAGCGTGGTTTTGAAAATCTTTTCCCATAGAAACTCATAGAGCTCTTCTTCTGCATGACATCGATGAAGAACGACACGTGAAGAAAACGATACGCGCATTCTGATTGGCTGAGAGCAATGAACGAACGAAAATTTACTAAATGGAATTTTAGTGAGTATATCTCGATATAATAAAATATATATAATATATAATAAAAAAATTTCTTTCATAGGGTAACTAAATATATTGCAGATTCTCAGCGCGACCTCACTTCATACTTATTATCTTGGCTTGAATTGATTCGGCCCGTAGACAAGCTTCGATTCGAACAGTAACACGCAAAATGACCCGTAACAGGACATTGCCCTCTCGAAAAAATATCACTAGCATTTTGTGACTTTCATTTATACTTCGAGAAACATAAAACCTTTCGAATGGAATCGCACAGGAATCCCAATTCATCCCTGTGACGTCAAGGTTCGCCACCGTACAAAAATCGGAATACCTAGGGAGTGAGTAAAAATCGAGTTCGCGGATCAATATTAAGGTGACGTCATAAATTGCACAGGAATCCCACACCAAGATTAGTGTTGCTGCTCGCCTGGCTCCCAGCAATTAAACATGACTCGCATTAGTACATATCAAAGATTTGATTGGTCCATATCAACAAACTTTTTACAAATGGTCGTTTCGCGCTGTCGGTGGAGAATATTGTTCAAGATCAAATCTGCGATGTTAGAAGAAAAATTAGTGGAAAAACGTCGGACGTAGTTTCAAAAAGAAATGTTTGTTTGGGCTGGTTTGACGGCAAGCACGGCCGCGTGAGTCATAAAGCTTTGTCAGTTGGAGTTGCTTCGAAAACACATTCATGTTCGAGTCCTAAATCACAAAAAAACTTCTTTTATTTGTTGCTTCGGGTACGAGATATAAAATCGGGGATCATGATAACAAATAGCAATTTGAATTACGGCCGTTCCGGTAATGAAACTTTTATGACCTTTGGGTCACCTTTTCGGTATTTTACGTTCTCATCAATGAACGAGTTCTATAATTTTTTAACTCCAAGCTAGACTGAATGCAGTTAGAAGTAGTCAAAAACCTAGCTGAAGAGTACATTTTTTTCAAACATGGAGATCGATCTCCATTGTTAAATAGTGGATAGTTTTAATTAGATCTAATTGCATGTAGTTGACAATGACAACTCGAAGACACTTTTTTGACAAGTATGAAGAAGGGGCAGTTTTTCAAGTCTTAGTGTGTTGTCTGCAGTCCCTCCTTTTCCTCTCCCTTCTCCCTTCCCTACTCGTCCCCATTCTTCGCTCGTCCAGGTATTCTTGGCGCTCGCTTTTACTGGTTCTGGAAAGAAAAGGAGGGACTGCTCGCAGTCTACCACTAATATGCCCGATTTTGCCTTCAAAGAAATTTCAATGGATTTTGTGCGTAAAGAATTATCTGCACTACCTACCAAAAAGTCGTTTGGTTTGAAAGATATATATTCACTCTCGTTTGTGTTTGTTAAAACTTGATGCAAGTACTCTTGCTACACCTTTGTGCTATATCTACAATCTATCATTGAAAACTGGACTAATACCAAGTCGTTGGAAAACAGCAAGGTTACTCCATTGCACAAGACTGGCACCCTTACCGATCCTAATAATTACATACCTATATCTGTAATTCCTGTTGTAATGAAGATAATGGAGCGTGCCGCCCACAAACAAGTCTTCGATCATTTGGTTTCCAACAAATTGCTTTCAGTACACCAGTCTGCTTTCAGGGGTGGTCACTCCACCTGTATAGCTCTCCTAGATTTGTGTGACTTTATCCTAAAGAACACTGATCAAGGAAATGTCATTGGTGCTGTATTACTCGACCTCAGCAAAGTGTTCGACATAATGAGTTACCCACACTTCTAAGGTCTAAATTGTGTCCGAAAGTTGATTTCGCCACAAATAAATCACTTTTTGTTTGGTTCTTCACGTTTATTTACTACCTTATTCACTCGACACACTCAGTTCACTTCTCTTGTAGCGTCTTCTAGCTTGTGTACACACTCGCACCATACCCCCTATCACATTTCACGCTGACTCACATCCGCTCTGAAAAGATTACAAAATTACTTCCGGTCACGTGGAACATATGGGTCTATTGAAGCATGGTTTAACAACTATCTTAGCAACAGAACCCAGACTGTGTGTGTTAATGCAACTCTGTCTGATGGTCTCGACCTTACTTTGGGGGGTTCCTCAGGGGTCGGTCCTAGGACCTCTATTGTTGATAATGTTTATTAATGATCTTCCCGCTAATGTTCACCAGAGCTTATAACAACATCTCTTCTATTCAATCAGCTCTCCAACGCGATAACAACAGCGTCGATAGCAACATAGTCATAGCCGCCGGGAAATAAATAAATTTCAGAGAGCTTTTATATGTAATTCGCAGCAAACTCAGGGTGGTTAAGGCCTTAAGGTTTAGGTATATGGGTTATGCCATGCCAGATATTACAGTGCAAAAGCATTGAGCTTTGCACAATGTTAGATAATGGCTAGTTGAGTGACCTTAACTATGAAGTAGTCGCGTGACAAATTATGACCGAACTTGGTCTTTCTCGTCTACACTACCCATCTTTTCTTAAGGTGATTCCTCTATAATTGATCCTACCAACAAAAATCGCTATAAATTGGATAGATTGTAGAGTTTGAGTTATTTGTCTCGTAGTTTTACAAAACTTCCTATTTATATCGCAGCAAAAATTGTACAAATGTTTCAAATTGTGTTTTTAAGCATTTTAAGTCGTAATTTGAATGAGAATGCTGACAAACTCGTAATTCTGTGCTTTTTGAACCATGCGCGTTAGACGTGCGCGGTGCAAAACAGAGGAATCACCTAAGGAACAAAAATAGCACCTATAATATATAAAGGTGAAGTGGTTTTAAATAGCTCTGTATGGAGATTTACGGTTTGTCTGTAATTGATCACGAAAAATAAGATTTTTGGGGTCACGTGATCTGTTTTGCTTAAAATCGCTTTAATGAAAACAACAGTCATGTTTTCCACACAAATTGTAATAAACCTTTTTATAAGAGAACCTCATTCCATGCAATTGTTTTTTTCTTTTTACTTAAGTTCAAAAGCGGAAACAATTTTAATTATTATTTTACCATAAACAACCTATCTGGGCTACACAATTTAATGTAAACAACACGACATTGCCAATATTGTATTCCTAAGTATGAACACAGACAAAAATAGAGCATGACTAATATTATTTCGACATCATTACAGCACTATTTACTGTAGCTTTATTTTTATAGCTAAATCCTTCCCACAGAAAGGAGAACTCTAATCTTAATCAAACTTTAGGGCATTAATCACATTTTAAATTATAACATTTAGAATGTACCATTCATTTTTTTTCTTTCTTTGATGTTATCATCAAAAATTTATCATTACAGGTAGCTAGCAAAATAAAATGAACACTATTCCTTCTTGATATTATAAGCCCATTCCCACTCAAGATAGACATTTGTTTCATAATCAACAAGCTTGCTTTTTGCAGTATAACGAGTTCGCAAAAAATATGTCTTAGGGGCTTCAAATACTGGGGTTGTCCATGTACGTATAAGGTTCTGCATTTGGTCCATAACTACCAACCATGAAAGTTTGCTCGTCATCTAGAAGTACAAGACAGGATAACTAATCAAAAAACATTATCCATCAATATAAAATAAACACAATTTTAAGTTTGGGTTCATCATGAATGCTGATTTTGAGACAACATTATCAGAAAATAATGTCATCTCTCTGTAGATCAAAGTGATAAGAAAATCATACTTTTGTATAAGTGAAGTTAAATAGACCAATGTCAGCACTCTGTGAATTACCAGTGCTGTCATGGCAACCATCTTGGATAAACTTCAACAAAAGATTTCTCATAAGTGTCTGTTGGTTGTTCATCCAACATCACTGCTTCTGTCTTTTTATATTCAAGGGTGTGACCATCTACATGTTCAGTACACCATCTGGAATCATGTGTACATTTGTTCACAAATTCACAAACAAACTGCATCTGAACTGGTAACAATTTGTTTGTGGAGCATTTGGGAAATGTTCTCAATTTGTTTGCAAATTTTGCACAAATATTCTCCACCTAACAATTAACATCTGTATTGACAGCAAGATGACAAGTTTCAACCGGGAGCTTTGATTTCAGTTTGCCAGACGATCATTGCATGAGATTTCATGACTTCATTACCTCCAACATTATTCTTTCCATGTAACTAATGGTTTTGTGTTGGCAGACAGATACAACATAGTACTGAACTGTGGCTGATTTCAACTCACCTCTAATGCCCGGTTGTCGATAAGTGACCTGATGATACTTTAGTCCATAAACAATCTCTTTGTTAACCTGATGAAGGATGAATAGATCTTATCTAATGTTTATGTATTACAATCCACTTAAAAGATGTATTTCTTTGTTTGAAATACTTTCATTAAGGAAGACACAAACTTTCACTTGGGTTAGGGTCAGCTGACACATACAAACGTTCACTTTAGGTTAATTAAGTCAAATCAGACCTCAGTTCTTTACTTTAACTTTATTCACACCTTTATTCAAGGTAATTTCTTTGAATAAAATTCAAACATAAAGATTTGTATAAGGTCTGTAAATTTGATAAAACTAATTTTTAAAAAATGGACTAGAAAGAGCATCACAAGAAGAGAAATTCACGGTCCTTAAGATTCTTTTCTGGAGAATTACGATTGGTCATAGAGAAGTAGATAGAATTAGATAGAAACCTTTATCATGTTTAAAAGAAATCAAAATTACAGGGTAGTCCTTTCAGTGCTTATGAAACTGCTATCAATAGCAGCCCTGCATGTGACATATACACAAATACAATAGATATAACAAAAAAGCTAAACTATAAGATTAAAATCCCTACTATTAAATACAATGATTACAATAAAATATATGTATAAACATATGAATGCATGATTGAATAGAAACTATTTGCTCAATTTATTAAAAAAATAGTGCATCCATGATAATAAAAGGATGCATAAAAGGACATACATGCTCATGGCTTTTGGGAAAAACAGCGATCCACGTTCTTCGATGTTCTAATCTGCCACCCAAATGCAGAAACATATCAAACTCTGACCCAGGAACAGATCTATACTCGACACGAAGAAGAAAAGAAACGAAAATATGCACAAAGAATCATGGAAGTCGAGCAAGGTACCTTCACTCCGCTTGTATTCACAACAACAGGAGGAATGGGAAAAGAGTGTCAACGCTACCATGCAAGGCTTGCTGAACTGATCGCAAAGAAGAAAGGAGAGGAGTATGCAACCACAATAACTTGGATAAGAACTAAAGTCTCTTTTACAATTCTACGAGCAGCATTGCTATGTCTTAGAGGTACTAGAAGAAGAAGGAAAATTAACGTAACAGAGAAGATCAGTGACATTGATCTTGAGGTTGAACTATCAAATGTGCAGTGAAGATAGATGAATATATTTAATATGACTATTTTTTTCTCATATTATATTATTATTGTCGATATTTAGAGTTTTTTATAAAACAATTATAATAGGTTTTTAGGACTTCTTTTTTAAAATTTGAGAATTTTTAATATGTATAGGATAATGGACGAGCTCTGAGCTTTATTGAAAATAATGACCGAGCGCGCAGCGCGAGGTCATTATTTTCAATAAAGCGAAGAGCGAGTCCATTATCCATTTTAATGCACACTTTCATTGTTTTCGAAGAAAAAAAAGTCATTAACTTTTCAGTGTTTTGCAAAAGAAAAAATTTATTAACAAGCTCGAAATGTGATATGAAAAATGTTCTATAATAACTGAACAAAAGACAACAAGCTTTGTTTTAAAATACGCCTACAACCTTTATTTTGTTGATTGGCTTTTTAGTCATTAACAAATGAGCATGTAGGTATAGTTCTGCACTTAGTATGAAAGTTTTAATGAACTGCAAGCGCAAAATTACTTACTGGAATTTCACTAAATGGGATATTGTCCCTTTGAATAGAAATAAAAACTTTTAAGTTTTTGCATATTCACGTTCCATAGTCGCACGGGACTATAAAATCAAGCTTGGCGTGTTACCAAATGTGCATTTCGTTTGAGCTTGCGACGGAGATGGAGACGTATGATGACGAGGATGCAATACTTTCTCAATTGCTGGATGCTTTGGAAAACGAAAATCCATCTGTTTTAAGTCCAGGTAATTTAAAAATGTTCTTAAATTATTTTGCATCTTGTATTATCGAGTTCATCATGAGGTACGTCTTGTACGTAATTTCAGGGTTTTTTGTACTTATCTTTATTCATTTGCTTGTTAGTGATTGAAGAGAAGTGTAGTCATGAAACACGTTTCAAGAAAATGGACGAGAAAGATTTGTTGGAATTAACATCAGAGTCCATTCCAACCAATACCAAGAGAAAAGCAATGTGGGCTTTCCGTTTATACGAGTCATGGCAGAATTGGCGAAAGAGCAACTTTGCAGATGAGCAGGATGAGAAGTCAAAGGTTTCAAAGATATTGGAGAAAACCACAGAATTATTAGATATATCAAGAGATGAAGACCTATGTGAAGTTCTTTCTCAATTCATCACAGAAGTCAGAAAGGAAGGAGGCGAAAGATATCCTGGAAAAACATTGCATGAGATAATGAGTAGTTTGCAGAAGTATTTTGAAATGAAGGGAAAACAAGTTCAGCTTTTCGCCGTAGGAGGGCAGTTTGACAAACTTCAAAAAGCTTTAGACGTGGAAATGAAAATATCTACCAGCAATAAGCTAGGCTTACAAAGAAAACAAGCACAAGTTATTTCCGAAGAAATGGAGAATGATCTTTGGGGAAAAAAAATTCTTGGAGATAGTTGTCCCAAAGTTTTGTTGAGAACAACTCTTTATTTGATAGGCCTAAATTTTGGGATGCGGGCTGGGGATGAGCATAGAAATTTGTCCATAAGGAATTTTTCATTTCATTGTGATTCCGAGGGAAGGGAATATTTGCTTTATTCTGAGGGTGTGTCTAAAACCATCCAGGGTGGTTTAAAACATCGTAAGCTAACTCCTAAAGTTAGTAGGGCATATGCTAACGTCCAATGTCCAGAGAAATGCATTGTGCGAATTGTGAAGAGTTACATAGAAAGATGCCCAAAAGAGGCATTAGATAATGCATTTTATTTAAAGCCCTTACAAAATTATGAGCAGAAGAAGTTCTGGTATTGTAGTGTCCCCTTGGGTCATAATACGCTTAAGAATGTAGTCCAATCAATGATGAAAGAAGCTGGGGTGGATGGTTAATTTTTTCACAAATCATTCTTTAAGAGCAACAGCTGCAACTAGATTGTTCCAGGAAAATGTTGATGACAAATTAATTAGGGGTGTCACTGGTCACAGATCAGAGTCTTTACAGAGCTACAAAAGGGTATCTGACAAACAATTAGCTAAGGTTTCCAATATTGTTCAATCTGGGAAGGAAGGCATTTGTAGTAGCACCGAAACGGCAAACATTGGGAAACCGCCGCCCGAAGCTTTGGGGATTCCTAGTAATTCAGGGCAAATATGTTTGAATGTAAGTGGTGGTGCCATATGCAATATTACAATTCATAACAATTGATTTCTTTTTTGACATAGAGTGATTTTCATTGTTCTGTTTAAAGACCTTTAAGGTAAAACTAAGCTTATAGTAGAGAATTCTTTCCCTAAGTCGGCTATAAGGCTTTGACGGATCAAGAAAATCACTCTATACCAGCTACTATTATCAAAGTGTTACACTTTCATATAATTTATGATTTATTGATTGAAATAATAATTTATCGTAGCCTAATCATAGTGCATTGAATGTTCATTAAAGATTATTTCTTGTTGTTGTCTGCACCTGTTCTCTTTGTATAAATTTCGTATTTTTATGAAAACTACCCAGATATTCTTGAAGTCATTATTTCGGCTAATAACGACCTCCTAGTAATAATGACCTCGCAATAATGACCTCGCAATAATGACCTCTCTTTTGTTTAATTCATCAGCCCCACTCTTCCCTGCTGAATTCAAAACCCTCCCCGACTTTAAGACACCAAGATATTAAAATTAAGGAATACTTCAAAACAATGAAAGTGTGTATTAATTGATCATAAAGTTTATTTATTTATTATTTAACACTAGTTGAATGCCATAGGAAAGAAAGATAAAGAAAGGAAATTTGCATTTATAAATTGTTTAAACAACAACAACAATAATAATAATAATAATTATTATTATTATTATTATTATTATTATTATCATCATCATCATCATCATCATCATCATTATTATTATTAGTGACAAATGTTTTTTCCCTAATATTTTGTTCATCATCATCACCATCATCATCCTCTTCTCCAATCTGTATCTGCCTTCTCCATTTCTCTCGACCGTTGATCCTCTGTTAGTCCCAGTGCCTCTAAATCTTGCCTTACATTTTCAATCCAGCGTTTTCTTGGTCTTCCTCTAGGTCTTTTTCCGAAAACCCTTTTCCAGGTCCTTTTCACCTCATTGCAATCACTCATCTTTACTAGGTGGCCATACCACTTCATAAGTGTGACTTTAACATTGTTCTGTATGCTGTCGACGCCCAGTTCACGGCGTATCCTTTCACCTCTTTGCTTGTCCTTCAAAGTGAATCCCTTTTCCAATGTCTCTGTCCCATATAACACTGGCCTGATCATCGTCTTGCATATCTTGACTTTCAGTCTTCTGGGCTGGGCATCCTCCTATCATAGATTACGCCAATCAGCTCTTTCCATTTCAGCCATGCTGCTCACTCTTGCTCTTCTGCAGCCTCGAAACCCCCTTTCTCAATGAGGGTCACTTGCAGATATTTGAAGCTCTCGAATTGCTTCAGCTGGGTGTTTTCATTGTCCAGGATCGTCACATCTCTCCTGTGCCTGCTGCTGACCATCACTTCTGTTTTGGTTGCATAAGCTTTCAACCCATATTTTGCCATACCCCTCTGCCACTTTAGTCACTTCTTCTGTAGGTCCTCCTCACTTTCTGCTAGTAAAGCGAAATCATCCGCAAAGAGGAGCTTCCATGGTACACCAATCTTGAACTCTTTACTAATGGTATCTAGCACAACCACAAACAATGGGCTAAGAGCTGCCCCTTGGTGCAGTCCTACTTTGATCTCGAATGCCTGCGTTAGTCCATAAACTGTCCTTACCACCGTCATTGTGTTGTCATATGCCGTCTTCACCAGTCTGATCATGCTTTCCGGGATACCCCTTTTACGCAGATACCAGAACACCAGCTCTCGGGGGACACGATCATACGCCTTTTCGAGGACCACAAAGGTAAAGAATAAGTTCGTCTGCTTTTCCAAATATTTTTCCTGCATCTGTTCGTTTAAATATAAAGAAGGCATCTATAGTTCCTTTTTTTTCATGAAGCTAAACTGCATTTCATCAATGTTGATCACGATTCTCATCTTTGATCCAGTATCCTCTCCATGATTTTCAATAAATGTTCAAGTAGTTTAATTACTCTGTAGTTTCCACATTCCAATGGGTCTCCTTTTTGCGCGCATGCTTGTATATTGGTACAATTTTCAGTTGCTCTGCTTCCAATCTTCAGGTATTGTCTCTTCTGTCCAGATGGTCTGAAGCATTTTTTTCTGTACTATCTCAATTCCCCTTTCCTCCAAAATTTTAATAAGGTTCACACTAACTCCCGAGCAGCCTGTGGCCTTTCCCTTCTTCATTTTCAGTATTGCCTCTTTAACCTCACTCCGTGAAACGCTCTTTATAGGGCCTTCATTGGCCCATACTATATTCAAGGTCTCTCTTGCATTTCCTACGTTTAGCAGAGTATCAAAATACTCCTTCTACCTTTTCTTGATCTTAGCTTCATCTGTGATGATATTTCGGTCCGGGCTCCTTCATCAATAACCCTCATCTTACCAACATCTTTCCTGATGGCTGCTCTTTGTTTGGCAACTCTGGGTCGTCCAATAAACCAATAGAAAGACACTGTTCGCTGTTCCGCTGGAACTGAGCAAGAACCTAGAGATTCATTTGGGTTTGGCATCTTATAGCCATATCCCCATGGGAGACACGTGCCTATTTCTATCTAGCCGCGAGGGGAATGTTATTTCATCTTATTTCAACTTTGCATCTTATTACAAAGGAGCAAGGATGGCACAGTTGGTTAGTGCGCGGCCTTCGGTGCGCGAGGTCCCGAGTTCGATCCCCCCAGACCTCACACCTGAGTTAATCAGTATTTTGGGTCATGTATCTCATTAGATATTTGTATATAGCTATTTCAAAAAAGGTTGGCAGGGCGATTGGTGATTGCACGACCGAAAGGAACTGTGGTCATGCTATTAGACCGCTATCCGGCTTGGAGATATGAATCGCCTATCGACCACTTTGTCCAATAAGGTCTGTACTCCATGGTACCGGCCTTGTTTGGGTATTTAATTAATGAAAATGAAGCAATTCTTGTTACCCCAAAATTCCTTTCGGTCGTGCAATTGCCATTCGCCCCGTCAACCTTTTTTGAAATAGCCATATTTGTTTGTAAACTATTTTAGATATAAAGCGCGCGGAGAGAGGACAGAGACATGGCTCGCTCAAAAAACGTCGAAAATATTTTATAAAAGCAATATAAAACGATCGCTTATGTCTCTGTACATATAAGTTAAAAACCAAGTGCGAGGTCTTCCATTGAAATTCAAGACCGAGGGCCGAAGGCCCTCGGTCTTGAATTTCAATGGAAGACCGAGCACGTGGTTTTTAAGTTGTTTGAAAACTAACCAAACCCTATTTTTATTGTTTCAATGCAAAAATTCTGAAAATAAGAACTCAAATCATCGGATTTGAGTTATAGTATCAAATCCGAGTTATATCGAGTAATTTATATTTGCATGAAATTAACGTCGATACAATACGTTTATTAGTAATTCCCAGAGGGGATTTTGAATACTAATTTACTAGTTTTGAATTTTGAATTCAAGACCTGCATCAGGTTTACCAAGTTACTAGTGACTAACTAGTCTGTGAATGTAGTCGCCTCGCATCGCGCACCGTACCAAACTTATGAGGCATTTTATAAACATTCATGCGCATTATGTACGAAGCAGTGTTCAAATTACAGTTATTGAGTTACTGATCTCATGCGTAACAATTCAAAAATTGCAGGTCCACGACCTCAAACACCATGGTGCTCAGAGGGATTCTTTGGGCTCTTCAAATGGTTTACTTATTACGCCCTTTCTACACGTCAATCGATAGAAAGAGCATAGGGTCTCAAGAAACTAGAAACAGCATTTATCCAAAGCCTATAGAATGTCCGAAAATCCTGCCTGGTCAAGAAAAATTGGATAAAAATGTTGATAGCCGAACCATGAAGAGTGTGAAGACAAACAAACGACCCAAGAAAGCAACGAAAACTCTAACCTTTAGAAACAAGGCCTCTCTTTTGAAAAGCTGCTTCCTGACAACACTCCTATTGCTGTCAAATGACATACATCTTAACCCTGGGCCAATTTCATCAGAGTCTCCTTATAATTTTTCAGATTCTTTCTTCGATGATTTACCTTCCAATAATTTGCATAATGAATGCATACCGAATTCATGTTATCACCTACAAGAAGACATCCAACAAACTGGTCATTTTGATCTACCAAACAAAGGCCTTCGGCTTGCAAGCTGGAATGTTCAAAGTCTACCTAACAAATTCGATGAAATCAAGTACATTCTCAGCAAAAGACCAAACGAAATTGACATTTTGGGAATCATCGAAAGTCATCTAAATAAGACTATTGAAGACAATAGCTTACAAATAGACGGTTATGCAACTGAAAGAAAAGACAGATTAAACAAAAAAGGAGGCGGTCTATTGACTTTCATCAACAATAGGCTATTATGCAAGAGAAGAATCGATCTTGAAGACAAAAACCTTGAGACAATGTGGCTGGAAATCAAAACATCTACACACAGCCCAACAATCATGACGGGCTTTATTTATCGTCCACCTTCTACAGATGTTCAGACTGATAAATTACTTATGGAAAATATCAACCGTGCTGCTTTGGAAAACAGAGAAACCTGGATATTAGGAGATATTAACATCGATCTTCTAAAGAAACAAAATCTTGAGCACAAGTTTTATGAACACATGATTTCACTTGGATTCAAGCAATTGATAACATCGCCCACTCGCATTCCATCTGAAACCTGCATCGATCACATCTACACCAATGAACCTCTAAACGTGCTATCTACGAAAGTACCCGACGTTGGCCTCTCAGACCACCGCCCTATTTGTGCCGTCAGAAAACATAATGGAAAGCTTCTTCAAATGTCAAGTCATAAAACTATCGAATATAGATCATTTAAACAATTTGATGTCAAAAAGTACAGAGAAGATCTAATGACTGTCCCTTGGAGCATGATGAACATGTTTGATAATCCTAATGACAAATGGGAAACCTTCGTTGGCCTCCTCATGGAAGTGGTGAACAGCCATGCACCAATTAAGAAAAGGAGAATTAAAACCAATCAACAACCAAAATGGTTTCATAGCGAACTACGTGAAATGATAAAACTACGAGATCATCTTCTTTCAAAAGCCCGACATTGTACCAAGAACTCAACTGAATGGCAAGATTATCGTGAGCTTCGCAGCAAAGTCCGCTACGAAATACGTAAAGCCAAACGGAACTATTTCCAGGATACCCTGACAAAAAACAAAGCGAACCCTAAAGATTTATGGTCTCACTTGAAATGCTTGAATCCAAAAATATCCAACATTGGCCCATCAACACAAGGTAAATCTTCAGATGATGAGATAGCTGACCTTTTCAATAAACATTTCACATCTGACCGAGCTTTAAGCTATCCAGTAACAAATCCTGACTACCAAAGCCTTATAGAATTTATCAGTGAACAGAAGCCATCAGACACCTCACTACAATTTTCACTAATCAAAGAAAAGTTTGTCATCGATCAGATAAAAGGTATGCCTGAGAAAAAAGGAACTGGACTTGATAAAATTAGTGTCAAACTGCTTAAAGCATCACTACCATTTATAGCTGAGCCACTTGTTGACATAATTAACACCTCGATATCATCTGGAATCTACCCTTCTCAATTCAAGCTGGCCAAAGTATGTCCTATATATAAGAAAGGAGACGTCAACGATCCAAACAATTATAGACCCATAGCAGTGTTACCAATTATCTCAAAGATCATGGAGAGACACCTACATAATGAAATGACGTCATACCTTGATAGATTTAAGCTGTTGAATGATAATCAATCAGGATTTAGAGCCAAACATTCATGTGAGACTCTGCTCATAAAATTAACAGATACCTTCTTCGAGAACATGGACAAAGGAAATATAAATTCAGCTGTCATGATAGACCTTAGTAAAGCCTTTGATATGGTCAGCCACCATGTGCTTCTGCAAAAGCTGAAGTGTTACAACATCGAAGACACTTCTATGAATCTCCTACGTTCATTTCTTGATGAAAGAAGGCAGATAGTTATATTTAGAGGAAAGCTTTCAAAAGAATGCAAATCTCAAGCCATGGGCATCCCCCAAGGGTCAATCCTTAGTCCACTTCTATTCACGATATACATGAACGACGTCTCACTTCACATTGACAAAAGTAAAGTCGACATGTATGCAGATGATATCACGTTATACACAGCAAAGAAACAACCTAACGAAATCGTCTCTTGTCTAAACTCTGATCTCCAACCATTAACAAATTGGATCCAAGCAAACCGCCTAGTCATCAATAAAGACAAAACGGAGATGATGTCCATCTGTACAAGACAAAAAAAGAAACTCAGTGAAGAAATCTCCTTAACTATTGACTCAACTGAAATAAAAAATGTTGATTGTCATAAATTACTTGGTCTGTATATTGACAAAAACTTGACTTGGAAGCAACATGTTACACATATCATAAAGAAAATTAACAGCAGACTGGCGCTACTGAAACGTATCAAATGCTTCCTGCCACATTTTGCACGTATGCTTTTTTATAACAGCATGATCCAACCAATAATCGATTATGGCCTAACAATCTACAGCACGTGCGCCAAAGAAGATCTCAAGCGTATCCACAAAGTACAGAAAAGAGCTGGGCGTACTATCCTGGACATACACAAAGCACGAGATATAAGTACGGTTGAACTATTCCAAAAGCTCGACTGGCTTCCTGTCAACGAAAGAGCAAACCTTCTTACTGGAACTCTAGTCTACAAATGCATGAATGGCCTGGCACCATCCTACCTAAGTGACAAGTTCATCAACAAGAGTGGACGTACAACCCGTGGGAAATCAAAAGGAAACCTAACGATCCCGTTATACAAGACCACTTCAGGGCAAAGAACGTTCCACTACCGTGGAGTAACCATTTGGAATACACTATCAAAAGACGTAAAATCAAGCCCCTCTATTGAACATTTTAAGAAGCATTATTTCAATAATAATTATTTCAATATCTATCATCAAAAATTTAGCTTAGATATCTAATTGATCTAGTTGATTTATTTATTTACCTTTATTCTCGCCAATTTTATATACAAATAGTTCTATTTTATAGTTTTATAGTTTTTAATATTGTTGTATATTGTACTGAGGGCCACCTGAAAATTATCAGTAATGGTAACGGTGTTACCCTGACCAATAAAGTTGTTATTATTATTATTATAGTCATGCCATACACACATTACACACATTTTAGAAGTTTTACTTTCAATGCACTGCATTTGAGATTTTAGACACACACTAGAAGTCAGAAAGTCTTAAAATTTAAGGAATTGACTATTCTGATCTTAAAAAAATCGCAAATGATATCTTACGCATCGACCCTACCGAGCCTCGAACCCTCAACCCGTTGAATCTTAGTCCATTCACTTACCACTATGCTATCCGGTAAATCGTTGACCATGATGGAATTTTAAGAAGCTTTATCTCAACACACATTTTGTAAATTAGTATTCAAAATCCCCTCCGTCTGTTTAATCTAGTAGACGGCATTATTTTTAATAATACTGTGTGATTCTGTGATCCCACAGCATTATTAATAATAATGCAGCGTGTTTTGCTTACAGGGGAACCAGATTTGCAGGATGATAAAGTAATGTAACTACTAAGTTAGCAGTCACAGTACTTTTCAGAGCCTTTTCAAAATCCAGCTCCCCATTCAGAATTTGAGTACTGTAGCCTTTCTTTGTTATGACAAACACGGTTATCAAAACGTGTGGGATACAAAATCAGCAGAACTACGCATGCTTAAACAATACTTCAACTTTTAAAAATAAATAAATACCTCAATTTAAACAATTTTGGTGATTTTGGTGGTTATGAAGTGACCAGTAATAATTATAAAAGATAATCACTTCGGCACACAGCATTCGTGGGTATAATGCACGCCCTCAGCTGCCTGCATTATACCCACGAATGCTGCGTGCCTCAGTGATTATCTATTAAATAAACACTCTGGAAGATGTAGAGCACTCGAAAGGCAGGAGAACACTCGGCTACGCCTTGTGTTCCTAATCTTGCTTTTCTCTTGCTCTACATCTTCCATCACAGTACAGAGACATGGGCGCGCGTTCTATATTGCCTAAATAAATGTGACTACAACCTTCAGTCTGCAATTGAGTGTATCTAAATACTAAAAAAAGGAATTGAAACAATAAAGACTGGTTGCAGGCAAGCTCATCATAAAAATCTTTCAAAAACAAGAAATCGACAAAGCGATGAAAAATTCAATCATCATTTACCTTAAATGTTAACTTCAATTTGTATTTTGTTCCTGGTGCCATCACAACTGGAGTATGTTTTAACTTGGTAAGATCCCCTGGATTGTTTCAACATGCAAGAAGATAAAACAAAATGAATTCAAGACAATGATATTAAGCGTATGAGTTGCATGACAGCATTCAGTTCATAGAATAAATGAAATATGCTGTTTTAACATTTCATCAGTTTAGAAAACCATGCCTCACCCGTCAAATCGATATCCACGTCAGGTCGGCCTTTAACAAGCACACTCATTTTCTGCACGACTACATTTGGGTCCATCGCCTGATAAACAAATTCACAAATATACAGCTATTCTACAAACTCTTAAAGTAAAAATATATATTTACGCCTATATTTTATTAATATGTGTATTTTCGCAATTTGGCATTGACAACGCAAATTTTCCATATATATTCTATTTCTAATTTACGAAGTTACGCATATAAAAAACGTTACGCATATAAAATGCGTCATATCTCTAAATAGAAAGCATGAACGTTATTTGTCCAGATGGATTCACAAAATATGGTTGTTATGCATGACACAAACTAAATTTGAAGCAAATAGATGAAATGTTTATGTTTCTATTTTCACTTCTAAAACGCTCTACGCTGAGTGTTTTTGGTTAATTTGCATGTGTTATTAAAGCGCCAAGGGCAATTCATGTGTGCACTGAACGGCTTGTAGTTTAATTCATTCAAAAACAATGACTGTAATTTGTGGCCATTAAATTCATATTTTGTCTTGCTAGAATTCTAAAAGATGAGTTCGGTATCTAAATTTAATTTACTTAACTAATTTTAAGTAAAGTTTCTTTAGTTTCATGAATGATTCTAAAACACTTTCATCCATACATTTACCCGATTGATAATGACTCATCATTACATGCAACAAATATAGCTAGACTACTGATTTTAGTATTCGGTTATTTAGTCGATTCGTAGCGAGTTTGCGATGACATGCATGTCGACATCTTATGCCAAATAGTTTCTGTTGAAATGTCTTTCATTCGAAACATACATATTTTTTTGCTTCTAAATATATTCATTCTATTGCGTTCAGTTTCATTTCGGTACAAAGTTCGCCTTCTTTTCGTCGGTTAATTCCTCTATTTGAAGCACTTTCCCCTTCAATTTTTCCTTCCACTCCATTTCCTTCCCTTCCCATATAGGGGTTGAGGTATCTCATCTAATATTTTATCTAGAAAGTAAAAATGATCTCAAAATAAGAGCTTTCAAAGATGTTAATACAACTTACTTTAGTTTGTGCGTGCAGGGAGATAAGCAACGTAAAAA
Organism: Telmatactis stephensoni; assembly: GCA_029948255.1. Classification (NCBI taxonomy): domain Eukaryota; kingdom Metazoa; phylum Cnidaria; class Anthozoa; order Actiniaria; family Isophelliidae; genus Telmatactis; species Telmatactis stephensoni. The sequence continues at coordinate 134,705 of JALIZF010001320.1, forward strand.
CAATAGTCAAAATGTGCATCTTGACCTTATAATCTTCCAGGAAAAACTGAAAAACGGACGCGGTTCCTAATCTGCTGGTGTTTTTGAAGGCTGTGTATATTGCTATAAAGTTTCATGTAAAGTGATATATTAAACATGACTCGCATTGGTACATATCAAAGATTTTGATTGGTCCATATCGACAAACGTTTTACAAATGGAAAACATTATATATTTTGAATTCATTTCATTCGTACCATATCACGTAAACATGACATTTTAAATTATTTGATTTATCGGAAAAATGAATTCACTATCAAATTCGTCACGTTGATATTAATAATATTGCAAAGTTTCGGGGAGATTGCTCTTAAACTGACAAAGATCTAAATTTTTAAAACTTAGTGTTTTTACAAAGAAAATGTATATATGGTGGACACGTCGAGCCTCGTTATCATGCTAAACACCTACATTTTTTTATAAAAATTCCACAAGAATATCTAGCTTCAAAAATTCAATTGTACTTATTTAAACTCGGAAATAACATTTCCATCAATAGCAAAATTGATTTTCATGGAAATCGAGTTGTATAGAAACTGAAAGTGATAAAAACTACAGGAATGATAAAATCCTTCTAACTACAAGACTAAAAAATAGTTTACGTAGTACGGGTTAAAGAATGAACAAGAGTGTTCCATGGGATATAGAGTCCCGAGAATTAGATAAAAGGCTTTTATCTAATGCGAGGGACTCTATATCCCATGGAACACTCGTGTTCATTCTTTAACTGTCTTAGAATATGATCATACTCACGAGTGATTTACCCGCTTTTATTGTTAAATTGTCTAAATACTTTTTTGTTTTGCACTGCTTCTTGTCCGATACATATTTGCGTTTTCCAATTGAAGAGGCTCATTTATGTCATGCACATCAGACCGGCCGGCTGGAGGCCGCTTTGGCTACAGAACTCCACAGCGTTTTTTAGGGATAGAAATTGTCACAATATATGAGATGGATACTAAATCTACTAGAGCGAAGAGCTAGATAACGACAGCAAAAAAGTGCCTATCTTACATGCTATCAGCAAGCCTGAAAACGCAAGTTCGAGGTTTCGAGTATCTAAAACTTCTCACAGTAAGTTTCAGTTTGTTATAATTCATCTTATAGTAAGGGAAAAAGAATGCTTTTTTCTTACCAGTTAATTTCATAGGGAAGATCAGTTTCAGAATTTGCTCCGACAAATTTGATGTACGTATATCGATATTAAAATGTTATTTACAAGTATTTAAATTGGTCATGGAACACAGAAAAATTGCAAAATGATTATTAGCACGCGCTTGGTATTTTGATGCTCTGTGTTCCGTAAAGTAACTAAAGATGTCAAAGAATATTGGGGTTTTGAAACGCAGGAAAATTAATGTTGTAGAAAGAAAACAGTACCGTCAGTGAGTTTCTATAACTAATCAGTATTCTTTATATAAAGCATACTAATGAACTCTTTAAACAAAAGAATTCAAAAGACTTCATTAGTATGCTTTATATAGAGAATACTAATTAGTTAGTACTTGTTCTCTTTACCCCACATTTCCCTGTGCTTCAAAGCCCTCACCACTTGACACATTAGTTAGTCTATGGAATATAAAGCACCAAAATACTAAGCGCTGATTGGGCGAGTGAGTGTGATTATTTTCTAAAGTTATATTAGAGTCTAACAGACGAAAGGTTTCTTTTAAACTCTTGTATACTGCTAGATAATTTTATATTTGAAGGCAATGAATTCCATGCAGCTTTTGCACCACGATAAGTGAGGGCTCTTTTAGGGTAATCATTGTTTGGTTTTTGGCAAGTGCAGACACTTTTCCCTCTCTCGTAAAATATAATCTATTTCTTGAAACTCAAAGAGATCTCTCAAACTTCGAGGGGCAAGAGCATTCAGAGTCTTATACACTATTGTAACCTTGTCTTTTTTCCCGTCTACTCTGAAGACATTGTGGGTGGCTTGGTTGGCCAAGTGGTTAGAGCGCTGGCATTTCACCGCTGTGGTCCTGGTTCGAGTCCCAGCTCGAGCGCCTGGATCACCCCGGCATATGTGAATTGAGTTTGTTTGATGTGTTATTCTCTACCATGCCACGAGGGTTTTTTTGTAGTAGGAAAGTAAGAGTTCAACGCCACCTGAGGGCCGGTACGCGCGGTGCAGGGGAAGTCACGCCCCCAATAAAGGAGATGTTACGTGCCGGTGCTGCAAGGGGAGTCACACAACAGCAACCGGGAGTCACGCGCCGGGGATCCGCTTGCAGGATTGAAAACTTCATTGCGCAGCAACCAAATAAATATTCCGGAGCAGAAAAACAAAAAGAAATTCTTTTCGGTGCGTCTGAGTAAGCTTCCATCACTCGTGCGACCGAGGAACAAACGTAATACTGAGAACTCCGTTGCGCAGCAACCGAGCAACGTTTTCGGAATTTCAAACAAAAGAACGAATTGGTAGTGACACGTGCCACGCTTAAGGGTCTATTGTGTTCGATTCAACCACCAGCAAAAACAATATGGTTGACTATCATGTTGAAAGAAATTCTTGGTTTGATTTGAAAAATTTGGAACGTTATAAAATCTTCAAAATACCAAAAAACAAACTCTTGAAATACTAGAGTTTGCACACTAAAAACGATACATTTTTTAAATACTTGAGAAATAAAGACACCACCGAAAGCGCGCCTTTGAAACACAGTGTTTTGAAAGAAACATAATTACCGAACAAAATGACCGCGAGGGATGTGTGTGCCTTTGAAACACAGTGTTTTGATTAACATAAATACCAAACAAAATGACCGCGAGGGATGTGCGCGCCTTTGAAACACAGGGTTTTTTTTGATAGAAACATAAATACCGAACAAAATGCACAGCGAGGGATATGCGCGCCTTTGAAACACAGTGTTTTGAATGAAAACCTACAAATACCGAACAAAATGCACACTCATAGTGCCCACAAACCCACGAAGAGTCGTCATCCCCTTCCCCCTTCCCCCTCCCCACCCCCACCCCCACCCTTCCGGGGCAGGGGGGGAGGGGTCGACGCACACGAACGGCGAAGCCGTCCGAAGGGGAACCTCTCATCTTGGAATCCAACACTCTCTTACGAACGTAATACTGGGAACACTCCGTTGCGCAGCAACCGTTCGAACTGGTCCACAGGGATCCCAAACAAGGTCAAATTTGATTTTATTAAGTACAACAAATACTGTCTTCAGTTCCCTCTGGCTTTAATATATTATCTTAAGTTACGTGTCACTACCAATTCGTTCTTTTGTTTGAAATTCCTGAAACGTTGCTCGGTTGCTGCGCAACGGAGTTCTCAGTATTACGTCGGTCGCACGAGTGATGGAAGCTTACTCAGACGCACCGAAAAGAATTTCTTTTTGTTTTTCTGCTCCGGAATATTTGTTTGGTTGCTGCGCAATGAAGTTTTCAATCCTGCAAGCGGATCCCCGCGCGTGACTCCCTGGTTGCTGTTGTGTGACTCCCCTTGCAGCACCAGCACGTGACATCTCCTTTATTGGGGGCGTGACTTCCCCTGCATCGCGCGCACAGGCGCTCAGGTGGCGTTGAACTCTTACTTTCCTACTACTTTTTTTCTTCCGGGTTCTCCGGTTTTTCCTCCCTTAGCAAAAATCAACTTGTAAGTCGATTTGTAAAATACTTAATGCAGAGGTAATGTGTGTGAGAGTACAGTGTCTCCCAATTAGTGCGCAAGCGCTAGAAGACTTGGACACTTAAATAAACAGTTATTTATTTTTCCCACCCTTAGGGAAGTAAGAATATCATGTGAACTAATTTCGTAACTGCTCTTCGTTATAATGCGAACACCATGAGAGAGAGAGAGAGGGGGGGGGGGGAGGGATGGGGAAAGGGTCATGACAGAGCCATGAAGACTTGGACACTAAAATAACCAGTTATATATTTTTCCCACCCAAGGGAAGTAAAAATATCATGTGAACTACTTCGTTATAATGCGAGTACCATGAGAGAGAGGGGGAAGGGATGGGAAAAGGATCATGGTAGAGCCAAATCAGGCTATATGATCAATGCATTCTGGGTAATTGCGATCTTGTTGCGTTCGTAGCGTACGTTAACAGCATTAAGCATACTAACTCTGCAATAATCTTGATTTGCAAATAATAACATCATGACTTTTTTCTACAAAGTAAAGTTTATATATCCCCCATACTATTTAACTCAAAAGAACTTTGGGTGTCATTTAGAGGAATCAGATCGTCAGTTAACTACCAATTGCAGTTATCTATGTTTATCAATATTTACTGTTATCTTTATTGAGGATACCAACATCACATACGTGGTTTACAGAAGGGTCCTCAAAATATAAAAATGTAAATTAAAAAGAAAATAAATATTTGGCACAAATAGGATATTTTATGTTTTCTTGCCGATTTTAGTATGTTAATAGTTAATTGTCCACGTGCCAAGTCACGTTGATTCTAACATTTTAGACCACAACAATGGCCTGTGTCTTCAATCTGGTTATTGAGATAATAGTTATGTAACTCTCCATATGTAGTTTATCGACTATCGTATGATGGAAAGGACCAATCAGGAGGCTTGGGCTGGTCCCATTAAGGACCCCCTTTGCTAGGTGTACAGCACCATTCTGTAAAAACTACTATCCCTTACTTGCAGCGAAAATGCATTGCACTCGTATTTTTCATTATTTCGGTAGGAGCACGAGAGAAGCGTAAGAGTCACACGAGGCGTAGCCTACAACATAGCCAAACATAATAAGCCGTACGTTTAAGCAAAATGAAGGGTTTTGAGCTAACCTGGTGGCCAATTGAGCTGGCCGTATCGGTTCTTTTTTTCGAGCCAGTGCGCAATCGAGCCGGCCATATATCGGTTCGGTTCGTCCAGAATACACGAATGATCGGATCACACGACAATCAGTACTAGAAGGCGAAGCGTTTTATGCTACATGCAAGCCTTATGATAGATCCATCATGAAACCTACCGTTTCGTCTCAGTAAAAAAGTATTCATAAAACGCTTCTAAAATGCTTTAGTTTATTGTGGTATACTGGCGAAGCGAGCAGCGACACTAATCTTGACATGTCCGAGGGGCCTGAGCTATATTTGCTATGAAAATCTGAATCTTTCGGGCTTTGGGTAATTTGTGAACATGTAGGACATTAGGTCAGCATCTTTCTTGATCAATTAATTTATGCGTTGTCCAAACTGCATGTTTCAAGATTTTGTGTTCGGATGACGGATTTGTTTTATTTACAATTTATCGAGCCAAACCGTCAACTTTATTCTTGGCTGGAAGTATGCATCGGATCCTATATGCATCAAGGTCACGAACGTATCAGTAAGATTTTCAGGGAGGGGGGGGGGGGGGTCAGTGTTCTTTTATGAGCTTTCAGCGATATTTCGAGATAACATACTCCCCGATTAGTAGAGTACTACTGCCCGACTACAAGATATGAGACGTTGATAAAATTATTATTATAACAACTTTATTTTTAACCATTTTCTTCCTAAGTTTAACAGGCTATTAAGTATATTGAAATTTGTAATAAAGGAATTTACGAGAAAACTTTTAAAATCCTTATAAAGGCACTTATAAAACTTTAGTCTGCAAAAAGGTATCTTTACTTACTTATTTACTTATTTATTTACTTACTTACTCGATAAATTTAGTTGTTTTTTTTTCTTGTTTTTTTTTCTACCAAACTATAATACTCTAGTTATTATATTGGAACATCTTTTTTCAGCAATAAGACGTTTTGTGCAGTTATAATGTCTATTTTGTGTATTATAAAAAGTAATATTCAAACTTCGTGCACAGTACAAAATTATGGAAGCTGATTGGTTCATCAGTCTCCGGCTGTCTGTAATGGTATGCTGTAATGAGCTACCATCCCCCTCCCTCTCGGGACTCACGTTACGATAGCCCGGCCATCCGAGTACATTTGCAAAAACATTACCCACATGGGAAGTCATCAAAGCGAAAAGACATCATAGAAATTAAGGAGTCTTTGGCATCCAAAAATGTTGAGAAGCAAACTGTGTTGAACATCACTCTTATGAAAGGTAATTAAATCTATCATTTTTAGTGTTATTTCAAAACAAAGCAATCGTAAGCTATTTTTTTTGCAACCAGTGCTATCTGATTTAACTGTTTAATCTGAAAAAGCTGAATGGAAAGGGTTTTTTCCAAACGAATTCGCCATTTTGGACGGGCGAGCTGGAGTAGCCTGGGGACTATAGGCTAGAGAAATTGCAGAAGAAGTGGACAATATTTTCGCTAGCGATGACAGGCAAGGTAGCTATAGTTTAGTTTACATGAAGGCAAACTGAACTTATACTTCACAACGAAGATTTTATCTCAAACTAATGAATGAAAACCTTTTGTTTCAAATTCAGTATTAATACTAAACGTTTAAAAGTGTTTTTATGATACAAAAGTGATATTACGAAAGAAATTTTGAAGTTTTGAAAACAGGAATTGAAGAGCAGCCTTGCCGTACTCTGGTTGATTTACAAGTTAGAAATTCAAAACTACAGTCCTTTTTGCTGTTGTTGACCAAGTTTTCCTTCTTTTCAATTACGAAACCGGCTGATCTTATTTCGACTTAGAGATTTCTTTTACTCTTATTAAAAATTGTGTACTAGTTTTCCGCCGTGATTAACTCTTTTTGAACACCAAGATAATCTTCGTGGATAGATCGACCTTACACAAACTAAAAGTTATCAAAGACCACTTTTTAATGCTGTGCACTCAGTTTGAATATTAAAAGGGTTAAAGGCTTCCGTAGTTCTTGGCTATCGCCTCGTGCTGTGTTTGATTTCTCGTTCATTCTACAGCCAGCACGTGCGTGTATTTGCCGGTAGAGCACTCACATCAGTTTCTAACCCTTAAATAATGTTTAACTCGTACATATATCTTCATAATGCGCGCAATGCAACATTTTATCAATTACCATTATTTGGTGAAATATTCTTAATTAATGTTAGGTTGTATAGACGACTTTCAAAAATGGCGGGCTCATTGTTCACCATAACGAGGCCAGAAAGGCCTCCAAAATCAACATCGCATCAAAGATTCTAAATATATATAAAAATTATCCTGTAAAATGCACATAAAATAAATATTTTAAAAGGAAAAGGAACACATCGTCTTTGATAGCAACAGAAGTGTCGCCACGCTTATTTTCTGGCAACAAGACCTTTGTGGCCTCGTTCTCATGTACTAGGCCGCCATTTTTTAAATCTTTTTGGAACGTCTGTAACGTAACGTCTACGATATGCCCTTTTATGGTGTAGTTGTCACGTTGTTGTTGTCACGCCATCTGTGTTTTGTTTTCATATCATTTGTCACGACACAAAACCTCTATAATATGTTACTTCATGTTCTAAGTCGTGACGAACGGGCCATTAGAAAAGTGATATAGGCGGGGGAAGATTTTTTTTTTCCAGTAATAATTTTAGAAAAAAAGTTCCTGCTTTGCCATTATTACATAAAAAATATTCCTGCCAAGTCTAAAAAAATATATATCAACTTTGGAACCAAAAAAATATTCCTTTTCCAAAGTCCACCCATTTCTAATGGTCCGTTGCTTACATGTCACGTTGTTGCATTGTTTTCTCCTCGTCGTCACGTCAAAAGTGTATTTTTATGAAGGGTGTTTTGATGGCACGTCTTTTTAACGTTTCTCTCTAGAATGTTGCACGTCATTTTCACGTTGTTAAGTGCGTAGTGCCGTTATCAGGTCAATGTACATGTCATGTGAGTTCTATGTCACGGGTATAGTGCTTGCACTGTACATGTAATGTTAATGTCCCAACCATTTTCACGATATATGACTTTTCACAAGTTCCTTTCATAAAATAGCCAATCGATCTTTGGTTGGTACATGAATGACAAAGATCTACGTCACTGTAAGCATTGCTATATTGCAGTTCTGTCACGTGTACGTTACAATTGTCACGGTACGTTGCTGTCACGTGTTTATTGCCACTGTCATGTCACGTTTTGTCACGTTTAGTAGTCACATCATGTCTTGGTCACGTGTGCATTGGAGTTGTAAGGTTACGTCTCTGTCACGCTTTTAGTTTTGTTGTCACGCTATCTCTATGTCACGTATATCAGGCTCGTAACATGGTGTATTTTCGTCCCACTGATCCCGGGTTTTTACGGAAATTTTGATTCCTGAGCCCATATTTTTAGAAATTTCTGATCCCTGATCGTTGGTGCAAAAAACAGAGCTGATCCGGGATCCTGGCCAAATGTCCCTGGTCCTTGATCCCACCCATTTGATCCCTGAGCCCTGGCCTCTGATCCCTGATCCTGGCCGTAATTTGGAGCTTGATCCCTGATCCCATATACCATGTTACGAGCCTGGTATATTGTAGTAGTTGTTACGTGAGGTCCATATTACGTTGTCTCTGTTGTATTTAGACAGAAGTTACACCGTATCCATGTAGTCCTGATGGTCCTTGATAGTCATTGCCTTTTGCTGGTTCTTTTTTTGAACTTCTACTCAGTCCAAGCAGCGATCTTCTATTCGTTCCTTTGACAGAACCACTCACAGTAACGTTTTGGTACAAACACTCAGAAAGGTTTATGTAATCCTGCAACAATTAGAAAAAATTTGTCTCAATACCAAAATCAAGGTTTAATATAACAATAGAGTTAATGTTCTTGGGTGTAAAGATTTTTTGCCTGACTCAGGCTCATTTTAGCCCAGAGCCTAAGCGAGCTTAAAATGAGCACTGAGAAGAGCCAAAAGCATATTTTACAGCCTAAGAACCTCATACTCTATTACTATTATAATAACTTATAGGGCATTTACAAAACGAATAATCGACTACATATTCTAAAAAAAGACTTCACGTCGGTGTTTATTTCATAAATTTACTTGCCGAGTCTTGGACTAAAAACGTTTTTCTCGAAATATGTTTATACCATAAAGGTGAAATGGTAAAATAGTGCAAAAATGCAAACTTAAAATATAGTCATTTTGAGAAGTTAATGTACAGTAATTAAACTGGCAGTTGGGCATAAATGCTTGAAGGGAACTTGTCTCATTCATGGATGAGAACGGCGTTGCTTCAGTGATCCACTTTCAACTTCACTCGATGTTGTAAATGGCCTACTAAGCAGGTCAAGTCACTTGGTGTAAGGTCTGTTTTCTTGTTTGACTTAACTTCGGCGTAAAAACGGCGTAGAATATTATTCAGCTCAATTGGACATACAGTGTTTTCGTCGCAATCAATTCGTCTCTTTGAACACCACTCTGAATTTTTTCCGAGTCCCCATAAAGTTTGATTTATAGTATTTTTCGGAACCGACTGCTCTTCAAGCTTGTTTAAATCTTCTTCCCCTAGTTCTGACGACTGATTTTTTTGTTCTTCTATCAATTCTTCTGCCATTTTTCCTTGATTTTGTAAACACAACTTGAGACTATGCAAGCTTGAAAACGGCGCCAAGCTTGTTGGCATTTGAGTGGTTTCCCTCATTTCATTGGCTAAACAGATTATTTTCCCCGTTTCTTATTGGCTGACGGCAGCGGGCTAAAATCTATTTTAGCCCGCTGATTTTCCCATTTTAACCCGCAAAATGCGCCACAATGCCCTATAAAGTTATAATAATAAAGTGTTTAAACTCGACGTCCGTCTTACCCTCGATTGAACTTCTTCAAGTTTCATCAGTTTTTCCTTCAGTTCTGGAAAGGTTGGTCTTTCTTCTGGATCTGTTTTCCAGCAACTCATCATGATTTCGTGCCTAGTAATAACAAGACACACTGAAATAAATATCTCTTCATTCCAAAAGTGTGTATTGATATTCCAAACTTACAGTTCATGGTCAACATGTCCAGGACGAGGCATACGATATCCCGTATCAAGGCGTTCTGGAATCTCTTTCCCGTTGATCCCAGGGTAGGGATCGGCACCTTAGAGAGAAAAAAAAATTTAGTTTTGTTTATAGCGATAGAATATACTTGTAGCATTTATTTGTTAGCTACTTATTTTATGCTTTACTGAGGTTCCTCACGAACAGTTATCTCGATTCTCAAGTCACGTCAAGTCACGGCGATGAGACTCTTCGGCTGGAGTTGTGGAGTTTTACTCGCTTTACACTCGATCTGCTCGATCACAAGTGTATTCACTGACGTCTGTTTTCAGTTCCGATTCCCCGCATCGCCCCGACTCATATACTCCTCCCATCCCCCAGGGGACCCAAACGTCCCACTGGGACACGGCCCCTTACATATTCGAAGTGTTTACCTATTGTACATATCTCATACAGAACCACACCAAAGCTCCATCTAAAAAAACATCCAACATATTAGTAACAAATTCATTCCAGTTTTTGTTTGGAAAATGTGTCTTGAATTCACTCACACATCACTTTGAGTTGTGTACTCGCAACTTCCGGTTAAAGATTCGATGGCTGTCCATTTTACAGGAAGACGGCCCTAAAACGTCAACGAGAAGTCAAGTGAGCTGTTAGCTAAGCCTCGCTCACAAATAAAAGCCGGCGCTAATAACACTATGCCAGGGCCGTAGCTACCATGAGGCAAGCGAAGCCTAGGCAGCTGCCTCGATAACATTTCAGATATTATTTTTTTATAGTTTTCTTGATGTCACAAACGAGTTTAATTTGTGTCCAGAAACGACCACCACAAAAGAAATTCAGAACTTTGACAAGGATTATACATTAAAAGATATTTTCTATACTATCTCACTTCAGTGCCTTTTCTCTTCTTTTTCTTTGCCAGAATGTGTAAAATTGTCAGTTTTATTACAATAAATATGCCCCAAATGCCTCTCCAAACGCTAGAAATCGCATTTCCGAGGGTCTGAATTTCAAAATTTTTCACTGGGAGAGCATTCCTATTTGCTCCCGTCTTCGGCGGTCGATTGCCTCGGTAAACTTTTCAGTCTGGCTCATTGTATGCATAAACATACATTTTGTCATCCTCCAATATAACAGTAATCATTGTTGCATATGTATTGTTCGATTTATGCAATAATTCCAACATACGAGAATGCGCTTTGTTCTGAGTCGTAAGAAACAAACCTCGGTTGTTCGCAAGTAGATATCTTCGTTGCTTACGTCCCTGGCCATACCAAAGTCAGTTATTTTGCAAGACAGTCCTTCGCCCACAAGAACGTTACGAGCTGCTAAGTCACGGTGGATAATCTGTATCGGAAAATATTCATAAATATGTATTAATACTAATGGCACTCACTCAAGGTATTGTAGTGATGAAAGTTAGTGACAACAGACATGATGATGCTGACAACAGCATAACGAGAATAAAGAAGTTACCTTCTCAGAAGCAAGATAAGCCATACCATCAGTAACATGCCATGCAAATCGAATGAGCTGCTGAGACGAGAGATTTGTGGTGGGTTTGATTTCAGGATCAGAATAATAGTCATCATTTTCACCACGACTTTTGCGCAGATATCCCAACAGGTCACCAAATGGAACGTATTCGATGATCACCAGTGGACGTCCTGGGGACAATAAAAACCCTTCTTTAGTGCCACGTGTCTATATTCTTTCATAAATCTATGATCTGGCATACTGGGCCGCGCATATATGTTACAGTTGACTCTCTCGTAAGCGACCACCCTTGGGATCAGGAGAAGCTGGTCGCTTACGAGAACCTAACACAGGAAGCCCAAATCATACGTAATATGTAACACATCCTGATACATTTCCATGGAGAACGCGTTGTTTTATGGACACAAGAAAACATTGATACCTTGGCTTCAGAAACAATCAAAAGAACTTGATTACGAGGTCTCAGAAGCGATGGACATATAGTAGTTTTCTTTGCAAAAACATTCAACAGTTGTGTTTATCGTAAGGATCTGTCATCATTACTAACTCTGGGTTGGTCGCTTACGAGATAGGAAAAAACAATGAAAAATTCCAAGAATTGAACTCAAACTGTGGTCGCGGTCGCTTACGAGTATACATGGTAAACAAAACGGGAAATTGAAAGGGTGGTCGCTTACGAAAGTGGTCGTTCAAAGAGAGTCAACTGTATATCCTATACTATGTATATATAACTTAAATCCTGCATATGTAATATATCCTACTAAATTAGTAGTCTTCTCTTGGTAGAGCGTTGGTCTAACCCTACAAGCTCGCGTACTCGAATCTGTTGAGATTAGATGCTTCTTTATCCCTTTCCTTTCCTCTCTCCCTCTCTCTCTTTCTCTCTCTCTCTCTCTCTCTCTCTCTCTCTCTCTCTCTCTCTCTCTCTCTCTCTCTCTCCTTTCTTTACAAAGTTGCCAATGCATCACCACCACTTTCGATTACGTTGATTTGGTTGGACATTGCGAATCCGTCTTATTCCTTGTTAGTCTATAGATTGTCAGTCTTTCAATCATCTCCACATCCTAGTAGTTTGATCACGTGTGGGTGTAGTTTCATCACGTGTGAATGGCTTACCCTCATCTTCTCCACATCCTAGTAGTTTGATCACGTGTGGGTGTAGTTTCATCACGTGTGAATACCTTACCTTCATCTTCTCCACATCCTAGTAGTTTGATCACGTGTGGGTGTAGTTCCATCACGTGTGAATGCCTTACCTTCATCTTCTCCACATCCTAGTAGTTTGATGACGTGTGGGTGTAGTTTCATCACGGGTGAATGCCTTACCTTCATCTTCTCCACATCCTAGTAGTTTAATCACGTGTGGGTGTGCCTTCAGTGTCTTTAAAAGTTCAAACTCCTTCATCAGATCTCTTACTTCGGCCTCCGTAGCATCAGCTTTTAAAACAAGAAAATGTATCATTGTCAAGATTTCTTGCTGAGTGTTTGTCGGATTTTAATGTTATATTATTATCAGATAATACTTCGAGGAAACCCGCTTACCGTATGGACTTTTAATGGCGACTATGCTCCATCCAACTGCATCTGAACCTACACCATGTACACGTCCTTTGTAAACTAATCCAAATGCACCATTCCCAATTACCTAAAGATTTATTTGTGTAAGTTAGTATGCAATGATCATTACGAAGATGGAAGGGATAAAATGTTGAGTTGATAATTGTAATTACCTTCATAATACATATTTTTTCTCTTGGAATATTCCATTCGGGGTCAAGTTGGTATGAAGGACGTCCTACCATCGTTTGCCTTCTCGATCGTGGTACCGACCCAAGTAGCGTATCACTGGCTGACGCTCCATCTCGTGAACCATCTTCAACACTTAATACACGATCGTTACTATCGAGAACAAAAATTGAACTTTAGGTATATTATTATTATGCAGTCAAATTACTTAAACAGCACTGTAGGGCGTGGTATATACGTAACCCACGTGCTATAAACAAATAAATAAACAAATAAATAAACAAACAAACAAATAAATAAATGAATGAATGAATGAATGAAGGAAGGAAGGAAGGAAGGAATGAATGAATGAATGAATGAATGAATGAATGAATGAATGAATGAATGAATGAATGAATGAATGAATGAATGAATGAATGAATGAATGAATAACAAATAGCCTTTTCACAGCAGTATATCCACATAGTGGTTCTTTATCTGCTGGCACTCACTACCTCTACATTAAATATATGAGGTGAAATATTTTACATACAAAGCTCATTTCACATGTTGATTTATGATGCTATGGGAAAATCGTGAATATACCTATGTACTAAAAATAGTAGTCCTTAGCTTAATATGTATAATTACTACCTTGATCTAATTTCCAATAATCTTAGAACTATGTAATAACTATAAGTCCTCACTAAGAAACCCTAATCAGATCATTGCCCATCCAAAAAGAAATTCATCCTAATATGTGTCTATATATACATATTTAAAAAGTAGAATATTGTAAATAAGTAATGATAAATAAATAGCTAAAAATATAACCAATAAATTGCATCTTAAATAATCAATCCAAATCAGTTAATGTTGATGTCTCTTCAGCAATGTCTAAATCTTAAAAGTTTTTGTGATATTCAAACTGCTAGAGATGATTTACTTTCGCATGCGTAATAGTACATCCTTTGCTCTCTTAACTCCAAGCAACTCTTTAACAGTGTCAAACAAATCTTGTGAATATCCTCCTAAGACGTCCATAACGATATTATATTGTTTGACTTCATAATCAGGGTATCTCTTTTTTAACTCCCATCTCAACGGTGCATGCTTCGCTGACTTTTCTGTTTGCTTCTACTCTCGACTTTTCGCCATCCACGGACAACTCATTTCTAAGAGAATGACTCGTTTTTTCTTCTTATCCACGGTGCATGCGTCGATACGGTTGGACCTCACTTAAAGAGTGGGATATCCCAGTGTGCTAGGGCTCTGTCATTTTGTTATTCCGGCTTAGGTTTTACAGGCGAATACCAAGGTGGAATGCTTTCTATCAGGTCCAGATCTTTAAGCAAATTCGAAAAATAGTATCTTTAGAGCTGCGTTGTGTCTTGTAAGGTACTTAATTTGGGCCAAGGTGCTGCATGCGGAAAGAACGTGCTGCCTATTCTCAGCTGCCTTACCACATATGCGACATTTAACGTCTGGATCTGGATTTGTGTTTGTTTTTGTTTTGTTGCAATGATATAATCTCATAGGAAGCAGCTGCTGATATAGCTCATAGACTCCTGTTATGATGTGTGATGGTGCTGATCTCCATTCATGTAGCCAACTAAAGCAATCCTTGATCTCTTCATCATTCCATCGGGCTTTCCATTGTCATTTTTGGTATTTGAGCTCTTTGACTCTTTTGCACTGTTCTTCTTTCCTCATCCAAACTCCGATCCTGTCGGCTTGAGTCTCCTTGCTTGTCTCAGTGTAACCAACTGGATTGGGGTACTGAAGTTTGAGATTCAGTATCAGTTCTGTAGCATACCTGTCAGCATCCTTCATTAGGGAGCACCTACCCCATGCAGGCATGCACTGAGATTTCTTTTTAAATGCTCGAACCAGGTTCATCCAAGAGACCATAATACTAACAGAGCAAGGCTCGGTATTGATGTCTGTGCGATGTTCCGGCGACGAAGGCTATTTTTAGTAATTTCGCCATCACAAGTACGCACGCAAGGCTCTTCGACCATATGACCAAGAATCTCTGTAAATATACTTTTGAAGTACCCTATAAGACTAAATTATCATCTTGTTTCACGTTTTTCATCACACCAAGGAATTTGTAATGTGCGCCATCTTTCAAGGTGGTGATTATCTATGATTCGTCGATCTTTAAATCTGTAGAACTGTTGTCAAGGGATCCTCTCTTAACGTGTGTAATCGAGCACTTCTTATTATTCCACACTAAACTCACGTCACCGTCGTCGTCGTCGTCTTCTTGTTCTTCTTCTTCTTCTTCTTCTTCTCTTCTTCTTCTTCTTCTTCTTCTTCTTCTTCTTCTTCTTCTTCTTCTTCTTCTTCTTCTTCTTCTTCTTCTTCTTCTTCTTCTTCTTCTTCTTCTTCTTCTTCTTCTTCTTCTCCTTCTTCTTCTTCTTCTTCTTCTTCTTCTTCTTCTTCTTCTTCTTCTTCTCTTCTTCTTCTTCTTCTTCTTCTTCTTCTTCTTCTTCTTCTTCTTCTTCTTCTTCTTCTTCTTCTTCTTCTTCTTCTTCTTCTTCTTCTTCTTCTTCTTCTTCTTCTTCTTCTTCTTCTTCTTCTTCTTCTTCTTCTTCTTCTTCTTCTTCTTCTTCTTCTTCTTCTTCTTCTTCTTCTTCTTCTTCTTCTTCTTCTTCTTCTTCTTCTTCTTCTTCTTCTTCTTCTTCTTCTTCTTCTTCTTCTTCTTCTTCTTCTTCTTCTTCTTCTTCTTCTTCTTCTTCTTCTTCTTCTTCTTCTTCTTCTCCTTCTTCTTCTTCTCCTTCTTCTTCTTCTTCTTCTTCTTCTTCTTCTTCTTCTTCTTCTTCTTCTTCTTCTTCTTCTTCTTCTTCTCTTCTTCTTCTTCTTCTTCTTCTTCTTCTTCTTCTTCTTCTTCTTCTTCTTCTTCTTCTTCTCTTCTTCTTCTTCTTCTTCTTCATATACAATAATTAGGGTTCGAGTATTTATTTCAGTTTTGCTAACGAATCTGCATGGTTTGAGTCAGTAATACACTTATATTTGGGCTTGATTAAGATGCACTTATAAATAGAAATGTCCCTACAGCAGTATTGATACTTATTCCGTACCTGAGATTTTGATGGTTATTCCAACTGTGCTCTAGAAGGCAATTGAAAAACTAGCGTCAGTACAAACAATGTAGTCGGCTAACAGAGAAGAAGTGCAAAAAGACTCGGTCATGCGTCATATGTGCCCAATGACTTGATTTTTTGCTAAAACTCAGCCTAATTACCTTTTGTTTTGGTCGCGTTCGACATAAGCGAAGTTCGAGGATTTTAGCAGCAACATCATACATTGGGGAGGGGGGGGCGAGCACATTCTTAAGCTATAGTGGCTTGTACAACACAAAACATCAAGTCGTGCCAAGTATTTTGCCAATGACTGTAAATACTCACTCTTTGATCGATTCTTCTTTACACGGTAAACGATAAACATGATGACCACAGCAATCAGTGCAAGTAAAGCTATAGATATACCAACGTACACCATAACATACTGACTCTCTTTATTTGGATCACGATGAGCTGAAGTCAAATAAATTTGTATAAATAGCTTTTCACTATTCAGCTATCTGTGTCTTTAGAAACACTTCAATTTCCTTCTCATGTTTGCAAACTATTTGAGTATGTTTTTTATCATTATTTGTTAGTTTTATCCAAAAGAAAACAGCCAAGCAACGATATAATACAGTACATCTCATACCTTTGATAACAGGTTGTTGTGTAGATAGCACAGTAGTTGTATCCTTGTTCTTCAGGGCTGGATCTCAACATAATAAAAAACTCCATTATCAATAGACCCTTAAAGTAATGTGATATGTAACAATAATGATATCATAGTGCATAAGGAGAATGATGCCTTAGTAGGGTGCGTTATAACCAAAGACGACTATGAGCAGGGTCCCCTATACCTTTTACGTGAAACGTGAATGGCTGATCTATTTTGACGTGAAACGTGATTTAAGGTCTAAAATCTTTTTGCGTCCGTGTGAAAGCAACTTTTTATTTTTTATGAACGTGAAAGAGATTTTTGAATTGTCCATGACACTTGAAAATACCAAATATTTTTGCGCGGTGATTTTAATTTGCAAAGGGATATAGGGTACCCTGTATGAGGGTGGTCAATGCCAAACGTGTTATGTCCATGGCCTCGTTGAGACAACTATGCATGCATTCCCGGGAACCCAGGGCTATTATTCTGTCACTCGTTTCTCGCGATCAGAAAAAATATCCCTGGAAACATTGTCTGTTGGAAATTGTTAAACTGTTATCTTAATTTTTCTGTATAATGCTAGGCGCTCAGTGGTCGACCTGCTCAGGTCGGCCAATCAGAAACGAGGGAAAACTTCTAAAATAAGCTCTAGCAGATAACGTCAGTCGTAGGGGCATTTTTCTGGGAGCGAAAAACAAACGACGGAATAACACCCCTGGGTTCCCATGGCAACCATGTTGAATTTGCTATGTTGGGCTTCAACTAACCTTTCATAATGGTGTAAATGCAAGTGTTGTCTAGATCCAGTGTACTTTCTCCGTAGATATTCCAGGCTGTAATTGCAAACTCGGAAGTTGTTCCCCATTCAAGTGTATACTCTTTCCATGTATGTCTCTTGCTGACATTGTGATTGGTCCATGGAACTTGTTGATAATTATTCCGCTCTAATTTCCGTTGTTTTATAGTGAATGCCAGTATTGGAGCTCCGCCATCGTCTTGCGGAAGTCTCCAGCGAAGCAACACCGATCGACTTTGATTTCTTAGTTGCCCGCAATCAACATTCGGCATTAATGGAGGTCCTATGAAAGAAACGGCTTTCTCACAAATATGAACATCTGGATTTATGATTTTGGAAATTTTCCGATCTGTAGGTATGCGCAAGTGCGGTATGGGTCAGCTGATTTGTGCAGGTCATCTAACTCGATAATTAACCCGCTAGACTTACCAACTTCTACTAAAACAAAGCTGGTCTCATCTTTACCAAGGGCGTTGGATGCCTGACAGGTGTAATTCCCATAATCAGACTTCTTTCTTATCTCTACTTCCAATACAGGCCCGTAGAACCTACTAGCCACTGAGTCATGATTCCATTCAATTCTGGCTGGTGGATTTGCAAGAACTGGGCATTTAAACTGGACTATTCTTCCAACAGGAGCGTGAACTACTTTCACTTGGCTTGTTGTATCGATGACTGGTGAATCTGTCGATCAGTTAAATAGTGATAAACTAATTGCTTTCACCCTTGTCCCAAATTAGCCTTTATACATAAGCTACTTCGTAGCCCCATTTTCAGGATTGTATCCGAGGAACGCGGGTTTTCCATGCTGGGGCAGCAACTGCTTGGGATTGAGTCGAGAGGGAGGGTCGACCCGTATTCATACGGGTAATCTATTCTAACACCTCGACTCACTCTCAAAACGAAATTCATATGCCATTCATTTACATAACAAGACAAGAAATATTGTACATATTGATAATCAATTTCCGCGATCCCATTAGAACAATTAACTCACTTTTTACATATTGGTTACTATGTCGACCGCCAATCATTATAGAGAGTTATTCTGATAAAATCGTGACCATTGAAAGTTGACTAGCTAGTTTATACTCACATTGTACATTTACTTCTGCTGAGGATGACGTGACGTTGCCCACTTCGTTTTCAGCAACACAGTAATACTTCCCAGCATCTTCTTTAAGTGTTTTGTTCAAAACGTATTCACCGCTGGTGTTTACTTGGATCACGTGACCGTCTTTGTTCCACGTGATAATTGGTGTAGGTTTCCCGGATGCATTACATAAAAGCTTTAATGGCTGGTGTTCATTGACGTCTGTTTTGGCCATTGGTTCTTTGGTGAACTTAGGAGGCTCTGCATAAAAACAGTTGCATCGTTATTGTGTATGAATACTAAAATTTAATGGAATATTTAAAAACTTGATCGACTTTTTTCCTATAAGTTCCGAAAGCAGAATCGTAATTTCTTCTTCAGTGGGGAGGAACTTTAATTCTTCTTGTAATGTCCTTACTGAACTCAGATTCGCAGTAACTTGTGTGTGTTGCCATACCTTGAACAACAAGACTAGATTGATTCTCCATGGGTCGCTGTGTTCCACCAAGACGAATAGCATAAGTAGCTTCATCATTGAGCCCAATTCCACTGAGTGAAAAGGTAGCCTCATGTTTCTGCTCCAAATGAACAATGCCAACCTTTCGTTTCCCTAACTGAACAACTCTACCAGTGTTAACCTACAAAAGTCGTTATAAACTAGTAAATCATCACAACTACGCTCACTTCTCACAGTACCCCCACTGTACTGCATAATCTAAAAATTGAATTTTTTTTCATTTCACTGTCGTGTTCTTGCTTCGACGTTGAGCTTTTTCCTTGACACCATTTTGGTTTTGGTCACATTTGGCAGTTGCCATATTTTGATGGAACAGAACTTTCACTTTTCACTCTTGATGAGACGATTAACCATATTGTATCGCCCCAGGGCTGCCATTATTTAGCGGCTTGTTCATTAGTACGTGATTGCACTAATGTAAACACTGGGTGTCCTGAGGGGATTAGAGTGATTTATTTAACCCGTGAAAGAAGATGACTATTTTTCACGGGTTAAATATATACAAGAAATAGTTTTCATGCTACAATGAACACTTGATCTTTTAACACAGTACAGATATCAAATTGAGATTTATACACACTGTATCACAGGGAGCCCGGCTTTTAAGAATTGTAAATGAAAAAAAAAATCAATTTTAATAGGCCATTTGCATGATGGCGTCATATACTACAACTACCAGAATGCTTTGCCCACTTTCTTTTGTAAAATAATTAGTGCCAATTGTTTTGCTATTCTCAGGAGGGAATAAAAATCTAAATAAGAAAGAAAATTCGTAGAGCATTCTGGTAGTTGTAGTAAAATGACGCCATCGTGCAAATGGCCTATTGATTAAAAGTACTTTGGGTTTCCTGTGTTGAGATTTGAAACGAGACGCTAATAATAGAGAGTTTCCGGTAATCATAACTGCCAGTAACTTGATAGCAGATTGCATAAACGTATCAGTGTAACGCACTCTCTAGTAACAGTCAATATTTAATACAGTCTCTTGTTGACTGTTACTAGAGATCGAGAGTGCGTTACACTGGTACATTTATGTAACTGCTATCAAGTTACTGGCAGTTAATAATTACGTTTCGAATCTCAACACAGGAAACCTAAAGTACTTTTAATCAATTAAAATTGATTTATTTATTCATTTACAATTCTTAAAAGCCGGGCTCCCTGTGACTGTATCGGCTTGTTTGTGTTGGTTTGTTTGATAAGGTCAGGGACAGTACACAGAAGATGACTCCCATGACATACCTCAATCCTACACAACTCCACAAATTGGGTTTTGTTACGATAAACACCAAATGAAATCGTGGTCAAAGTCTTATTGTCTTCTTCATTAAGATGATATTTCCATGGAAACTCTGCAGTTTCACCTACTAGAAGAGATATTGTACCAGGGCTAGACTCAAATGTCGATGGAACCTGCCAAACATATAATGGAAAACGCAATGAAAGTGTCACGTTGCCCAGAATATAGGTAATTTCTTGCCCGGGCCGGGATTTCTTGTTACCTTTACAATAAGTTTCGTGCAGTCTTTAAGTTCCGTGTCTTCATCGTCGTTAAAGAGAATCTGAAAATACAGTGATACAAATTAATTATGCCTGCAATTAACTTAACAAGCAAGATAATAAAACTCAAATCCTACCTCAACCCCAAAGCATTTCTCGTCTTCGTAATTTATCTGTAATAGCTCAAAAGTCAGTGTCCTGTTATCAAAGTCACCAGCCCATTTGATACGGCCATCATAAGCTTTAGCTTTTTTGCTATTATTTAACATTTCGACATTCACTGTACCATTGGACGTTTTGTCAATTGCCGTCAAAAAAGTATCCATCCCTCCATCATGCAGTGCAAACGATATCGAATACCAAGGATGGTCTGAAAATTTCCATGTAAACTTGACATTCTCTCCGTAAAACGCTGTAGTCTCTTTGTTCGGCTTGGATGTAAAGTGCGGCTTAGAACTGCCTTGACCTAAACATTATTAAATATGAGGGGGAAAATGAATAACTGAAAATTGTTCTGACTAACACGTAAGCCTGTGGAACACAGTGAGTCAACAAACTATCAAAACATGACGAATCCTCTGTCAAATCGTTCAACAACTTGTTACAAATATAGATTGTCTCAAGTTCCCGCAGCATGCTGCAAAACTTGTTACAATATCCAATATACTCTCTGTTCAACATTTGTTGCCAACAGTTCTTGAATAATGTTGCTCAACAAATGTTGAACCGTGTATCATTGGCTTTACATTCATTATAAATAAAACTTAAAGGCCCACTTGGATAAAAATCGGTGAAAATTGGAACCTGATTATTTCTATATAAAATAAAATAAATAAATAATCTCTTTATTTAAGTGCCTAGTCGTTCTAGCGCTTTCGCACTAATTGGGGGCACTTATCCACTCACACACACTACCACTACATTGACTGTTTTAAGCATACAACTCTCAGCTCACATGTTGATTTTTACGGAGGGAGGAAAACCGGAGAACCCGGAGAAAAAACCCTCGTGGCAAGGTAGAGAACAACACATCAAACAAACTCAATTCACATATGGTCCAGGCGCTCGAGCTGGGACTCGAACCCGGACCATAGCGGTGAAAGGCCAGCGCTCTGACCGCTCGGCCATCCATGCCACCTACATGAAGATTAACATAGTTAAATAACTAGCTAATCTCTGACAGAAATCTACATTTTAAGCTCATTATCACAGATAAATCTTGGTTTAAAACCTAAAAGAACAATGGGCTTGAGTAAGTGACGTCATAATGACATCAATTACTCACAATTTAGATACCAATAACCTTGACAATTGTATCCGTCTCTTTTGGACGTGAAGAAAATATTGCTTCATGGTGATTACTGGCACCGAGTACATAGGTTTCACTAAGTTTCAAGTCATTTTCACTTTTCATTGATTTTGATCCAAGTGCTCCTTTAAGGAAATATAACCTATATTGATTGATTGGTTGATTGAATAAATGAATGAATGATTGTTGCTTGCTTGCTTGCTTGCTTGCTTGCTTGCTTGCTTGCTTGCTTGCTTGCTTGCTTGCTTGCTTGCTTGCTTGCTTGAAATTTTTTCATATTTATTCAAGCATTGGGCAACAATAATCTCTCAGTCAAAATATAAGTGTTGTACAAAGCTATAATATCTAATTTCAGAAGGCTTAGGTTGTTTGTAGTTGGTTTAGGTTGATAACATTTGAATCCAAAATGAAGTTTAATTTAGGGCCTCCATTCGCTCATTTACCATATATGTTCTTTACAATCAGCTTGAAAGATGCTAAATTTAAATAAAAATGCACGATAACAACTTTGTACTGAATTCCAAAGACAGTTTAAGGGTGTACTGACTTGTATCATTACTGTACAACGGTTGCTATGCAAAATAGAGTCTTGTTTTGGCCGGCAAAATTGAATAGGCGTAAAATAAACTGATTTATAAAATACATGAAGAGAAAAGAGTGAAAAATCTCGTTTTTGTTGGATATCACTCAAGAAATTCTCCCAACGTTCAAAGAGAAAAACTGTCCAATCAGGTCCAATCAGCGTTGTCATTTTACAGTCGATCGTCGAGCTCAAAAATTCAGGAGAAACCTTCGCAAGAAAAGAAAGAAAAGTGCCGCTTTCTAAGGACAAAATAACTCCTCATTATTTCTAAGAGTTCTGAGACAACAATGAGGATGTTATTTAATTGAAAAGTCGTAAAATGGATGAAAAGTAACGACACTGATTATTGGACCTGTGATAAAAAAAAGAGCAACCAAGTCATGAACGTTAACGTTAACTTGAAACTTTGCCGAGCCGACAAGGTCATTTTGTGTGCGGAAAATTGCTGTTTATGGAGCTTTGTGATGCCTGGATACTGATCTGGATAAGACTCGATTCTGCTTGCATAAGATAGTTAGTACCCAAATTTTAGTAATTTTTTAGTGATTTTTTGTCAAGCTCGAATTTTGTTGTCTCGTTCGATACCTGAAAAACAATCTTTCGCGATGAATAAACTTGACTCAGGCTCACAGAAAACTTTTCAGTACCGTCATCAAAATGTTTTTTCCTTGTTTACTATTAATATCTTGTATTTATTGTAAATACTAATTTAGGGTTATTGAATAAAGTAATTGAAATTTTGAAAACGTCATTCTTGTATCCTATTTCTATGCTTTTCGGGCTAGAAGTTTTATTTGAGCACAGCTGCTGCAGTACGCTGTAAACGGTTTACCTGTTTGCAGTGTTCATTGAGTTTTTCAGTCTGTAAGTTTTGGTTTCAGAAATCGACAAACACTTCCTTTTCTCTTTTTATCAGCAGTGTTTTGGTGTTTTCTATTTTGTTTCTAAAATATTATGTCCAAATTAAACACGGAAAAGCATCATTTGCAATTGATTGTAATGAGCTCGAGCGGCACTATTTTTTCAGAGTTTTGCTTGAAAGAAGTATGAAGAAATCAAAGGAGAATCAAGCTTGCTCTCACTTCACCACTTTTTTCTCGAACAAATGTTTGGTGAAAGTTGCTCACTATCGTATTCTTACATTTTTAAACCATATTTTGTTTACAAACTTTTCTCTAGCCCAAAGATCCTGACGTCACAATCGTGTTTACATAGCCTCATGTAAACACGCTCTTCAACCAATCAGAGCACGCCTAGTGTCTTAGTTACTTATTTCCGTGTTTACATAGCCCGATGTAAACACTTGGGAACGTTTGGGAGAAGTCTCGAGCGAACGATCGAGATGGTTCCCTGGTTTGCTGATTTATTTTTGATCTCGTAATTGCGCTCGCGCGCCTATGACGTCACTAATTACAACATGCATTTACGTTGTAACAATTTACAAACATTTGGAAAAAATGAGCCTCAGTACATATTTATCAAAAAGAGTTCGTGTAGTCCAGTGTTCGTGACCAATGTTTTTTAGTATTCAGCATGTTCTCTGATCCAGATTCTTTCCAGTGCTTTTTGAGCGGCGAAACGTGTAGGGCGCTGATGTTCTACTTGTCCATCGCTGTTCTTGTCCGTGTCTTCTATATTGTCGCTGGATATCTCAAGGGGATAAATTTTCTCTAGATTGAGACAGTTGCCTGTCAGAACCTATCCTGACTGACACTGATCTTACGATTCCATCCTTCCCTTGGTTTAAACCAGTTACAATACCCACTCTCCACTGGCTGCGTGGAAGGTTGTCACGTATAAGGACAACGTCCCCAATACATGGCGTTCTTTGTTGAGATACTGCGTTCCTGTTCTGACGCTCAAGTAAACTTGAACATATTTCTTTTGCGGTCTCGACCAGAAGGCATTTATTATTGCGTCTCGGTACTCAGCCCTTCTCGTCAATTCCTTGTTCGAGATTTCGGATGGTATATAATCTGGATCGGCTTCCTTTATTGCTTTCAATTCTGGCAATGCCATAAGTCTGTATCCGCACAGGAAATGAGATGGTGGGATGGGAGGTGAGTCGTTGGTCCACATAAGTATAGGTTAAGGGGCGACTATTCAGCACTGCTTCTACTTCTGTTAATACCGTGTTGAGTTCGATCATATTGAGACTGACTCAGTTCCCAATTGTCTTCTTTAGAATCTTTTGGTCATACCCACAAGCCTTTCGTAGTATCCTCCTCACCACGGTGCTCGTTCAGTAATTAAATGCCAGTGGATTTCGTAGTTTGCTAAGAACTTCTGAGAGGTAGATGTTTCCAGGATTTTGTTTTTCAGTGCCTGCATTTCTTGCGCCGCAGCTTTAAAGGTTTTCCATTGTCAGAGATTATGTGTTCAGGGCCGGGACTCCTCTTCGACTGATAAATCTCCTAAATGCCTTAAGGAAGGCTTCGGTTGTCTGATCTTCGACCAATTCTAGGTGCATCGCTATGGTGGTTGCCCAAGTAAACAGACAGATGTAGACTTTGTTTGATCGAGGCCTTGCTTTGTTGATTGACTCAAACATAAAGCGGGCCTGCGTAATCAACCCCTGTGAACTGAAACGGTTGTGTTTAAGTAATTCTGGATTTGGGTAGTGGTGGGGTAGGTACAAACCGGAATAATGGTCCCTCAGTTTCTCTGCACGTAACACATTTTGAGATGAGGTTCTTGACGAGTTGTCTTCCTTTTGGAATCCAATAAGTTTGTCTGACTTGGGTTAGTGTTTCTTGTACACCACCATGTAACACCATCTTATGCATATTTTGAACAATAAGCCTTGTTAGGTAGCTTTCTTTTGGTATGAGGGTTGAATACTTTGTGTTGTGGGGTAGATCTGAGAATTGTAGCCTTCCACGGCAACATAAGAGTTCCTTTTTGTCGATATAGAGATTAAGCTGTTGCAAAATGGCGGATTGCTTTGAAGCTGGTTTGTTCTTCAGATGTGATATTTCTTGTTTGAATGTTCATTGTGTTGCCTTTATAAGTGACGGTGGTATTGTGTAGCTTGTCGTTTTTACATTTTCTTGCCGTAAACTCAATAACTAGTGCAGCGACTCTGAATAGGCGGTCGAGGGTGCTATATTTTGTGATCTCAATGATGTTAAGTACACTTGGGGTTTCTTCTTTAGTCACAATCGTAATCTCCATCTGTGGGCTTTCGAGGTACGTAAACTCAGTTGTTTGGAGATCAGTGGGCCATTTTTCTTCTGGATGTTGAAGCCACTCAGGTCCCTCCAGCCAAAATTTCTTCTTCTCTGAGAAGCTGTTGGCGTTAATATCGCGGGTTAGTAGATTTGTAGGGTTGGTTGAAGTTGGGCAATATTTCCAGGTACTGAAGATGTGATCTCTTTGATTTTGTCGATTCTGGTTCGAGTGAAAGGTTGTAGTTGCTTTTTGAGGTAAGCCAAGAGAGTACGATCTTCGAATCTCTCCAATATAAAACTTTGTGGACGTTGTCTTCGAATTTTAGTGATTTGATGACGCACTCAGACAACTGTGCACCTAAGCTCACCTAACAGAGCTGCTAACAGTTCAAACCTTTGAAGGGTTTTTGTTTTTACGGGCGCTACTCTTGTTTTGGCCATTATGAATGCAGTTTGTGATGCTTTTCCTGACGTTGTCCTCGAGTAGGCTATACAGCGCCGTATGCTAACTTCCTGCTGTCACAAAAGGTGTGCAGTTCTTTATTGGAGGTATTTGCGATAGAGTGAAGTCGAGGGATTGTGATTGTACTCAATCTATTGATGCCATGACGCCATTCCAACGATCAGTTGTTCTTTATATTTGTTTGGGAGGTCATTGTCCCAGTCATTGTTTTGTTTCCACAATTCCTGCATCATTATCTTGGCTTTTACAACAACAGGTTCCACAAATCCTAGGGGGTCGAAAAGCTTCGATGCAGTGCTTAAAATGGATCTTTTGGCCATGCTTGTGGTCTTAGCTTTTCTTTGTCCTTAATGACTTTGTCCAGCGAAAGCGAAAGGGTATCTTTTTTTGTGTCCCAAAGGAGTCCAAGTACTTTTAATTTCTGTACTGACGCTTGCGTCTGTAATTCCCGTGCTCTTTAATTGAGAGTTACTGAATTAGAGGTTTATTGTCGTAAGTTCGATTCATCCCGGCTTCGTGTAAGTAACGTCTTGATAACAAGTAGTACTCTACTGCTTTGTCTTCGTTTTCTGCTCCTGTGACAACATTGTCCATGTACATTGTCTCTCCAAGATCTTTAGCTATCCGGTCGTCCTTTTAATTCAGATGGTACTGTATTGGCGCGCTGAGTAGAAAGGGAGATGGCGCTACTCCAAACAGGCGGACTCGCCAGTATCTGTAGACTTGTAATTATAAGTTATTCTCCGTGCTAGCAGGTTTGGCAATGACTTTTAACCACAGAAATCTCGTGGCGTCTCGGTCTTGTTGATTCAATTCGATCTGCAAGAAAGCTTTTTCGATATCGGCTATGAAGGCTACACTGTGTTTTCTGAATTTGAGGAGGATTGCCGTTAGATCTTGCATTAGGTTTGGTCCCATGTGAAGACAATCATTCAAGCTTAGTGATCTAGGTGTCATTCTGGCTGACGCGTCATATAACATGCGCATTTTTGTTGTTGCATCGTCCTCTTTGATAACTGGGAAATGTGGGTATGTAGTGCACGATCCCTTCGTATTGACGATAAATCCTCGATTTAGTTGTTCTAAAATCTGGTCGTTGTACTTGTTGATGAGTTTTGAGTCTCTCTTGTTGAGGCTTTTTTGGAAGCTGCAAAGGCGTTTCTTGCTCAGACTGAAGTTTGTTGGCAATTTAGCTTTGTTTTCTTTCCAAGGGAGTCTAACGGTTTTTCCCCAGTAGATTTGTTAAATCTGATTGTTTCTTGAAACTGCTTTGTTTTCGTTTTCTTCCGGTATGTTGCTGATTTCCCAAAACTTACTTAGCAGTTGATCAAGGTTCGCTTCTTCCACAGGCGTGATTTCTACTTGATGACATTGTGCTGTACATGTGTTGAAGCTGTTTCCTGCATTGATTTCTCTATAGAAGGTCCCATTCAGTAGGAGCCATCCAAATACGCTTTCGGTTGCTATAAGGATCAGTTTGTTTTCTACTTTGATCATGTTTCCGGTGACTAGACGGCCGTGATAGTCATTGCCAATTGATGTTAACTTCAATGTTTTGGGATGCATCCAGAGGTTCGGCAAGCTTTAGGTTCATAAATCTACGTGGTATCTCTAAATTGTTTGCTTTAGCTGATAGAGGTGGACAAATGACTGGGGCAACTAGCTATAGGGCAACTACTGTTATTTCTTGGTTTTCTGGCGAGAGTGAAAATGATACGATGTCATATGCTTGTCTGGTGCTTTGGAGTGCTCCGAATTAATGTGGAGTATGTCTAGACATTTCTTTCCTACTGCTTTCAGTTGTAGCTTCAGTTGAAGGTCCTTTATGAGCCGGTGTCAAACAGAACTCGAGCTTGGCAGTGAGCGTTGTCTCCGCTTACCCTTACTACTTCTGATTGCATTAGAATGTAGCTGGTTTGCTGAGATATATTATTATATGTGTGGCTCCCATGTGAGTTGTACTGTTTGCCGTGCTGCTTTTAGATTTGTTTTCTGTATTAATTCGGCTCTGTGTTTTCGTTTCTTTCTGGATAAGTTTTGGTTGATGGGATTTCGCTCGAAATTTCTTGTGTTTCCTTGCAGATTGAAGTGTGGTGCTTTCTTCTGCATCTCATACAACGGCCCTTGGAAAAGCATTGGGTCTTCGTGTGGTTGCGCTGACGTTGTATGAGGGATACTCTTTCGTCTACTGTTGTTACTCCGTTGCACCTTTTCGGTCGATGATTTCCATCACATTATACACATGCTTTAAGCCTAGGTTTAGGCTGTTTCGTGACTGAGGAGCTTCGGTTTTGAGCTCTTTGTCGGTTGTGCGCGTGATAGCAAGGCGCCAGCTGTTACTAGCGGTTCTTCGTCTGTCGTGTCTGAGTGTTGTTCTTGCGCGCAGACTAGATGTCCCTTTTCTCGTGTTTGAATTTCTTGCCGCAAGGCAGTTCTTAATTTATCGAGCGACTTATCTGCGGAGGGGTCTGTTCTAAATATAAGGCAGCGTATCTCTTCCGGTAATTTCTTCACGAGTATCGGGATAAGTAAACTACCGTACGATTCTGTAGTGATTCCAAGCGCTTCTAGTTCGCAAATTTTGGTTTCGCATGTATCATAAAATGCTCTCAACTTTTGAATTTTCCTAGTTGGCGCACTTATTTTTGATAAGGACTCCATGTGAGCATTGATCAGAGTTTGCGTTTGTTCAAATCGCTCCTTCAACAGTTCAACTGCCAAATATGATCTTTAGAGAGTATATATTAGCTATACTATCATTTTGGTATTAATAGTTCTTCGTATTAGTGATTTTGACTTTTGATTGACAGAAGCAAAAACGCAAGCGTTTGAAAGTCAGAGTTCGCAGAATAGCGAAAACCGCAGTAAAATAGCGTGTAATTTTGAACTTCCAATCTGATATAACGTCTTGAAACGATAGGGCAGCTTCTTTTTCTTGTTCAATGTCTTCATCTGTTTCGAGGGACATTGCGAGTTTTTCATCCATGTATGCTACTTCGTCAGCTCTCCGAGTTAGTCTATCCAAAAGTGCTTCGAGTTCAGCATGGTTCGCAGATTCTTATGTAATGTTTTTCTGCTTTTCTTGAAATCTTGAGTACAGTGCCCTATGTATGCTGTTCGTACTGATTTAAGTTTCTTAATGTCCTCGACCATCTTTACTGTGAGTTGGCATTAGCACCGTAACGGCGCGGCCGAGGTTTCGGCACCAAATGTTACAATTACTGTAACGAATTGAACGAGGTGGTTCACGTTTATTCTTCATCTCGTAATTGCGCTCGCGCGCCTATGACATCACTAATTACAACATTTACGACAATCGTTTTCTATCATATCGTCCTTTTTGAGCCGTAATTTCGCTTAACTATTTGGCTATTGAGAGGGAAGGGCGGAGACGGGATGGCTGGGGAGCACAAAGTGAATCTTAAATGCAAAAGACTTAGATCGTGCTTCAAGTCGTTAGGCTAACTGTTCCAGAGGTCCATGCAAAGTTCGAGGAAAAAGAAAATTTTAGATAGTTGTGTTCTATACCTCGAAGTAACTTGATGTTATTTAACAAATTTACAATGGCATTCCGTGGTATGGACTCTTATTTATCAACATTTTACGTCACACATGGTCAAAATTCAGCCTGGGTACTTGTCCAAAAACAACATGGCGGCTGCTCGCTCGCGAACAATACTAATGGAAATGCGCAAGAACGATATTTTCAATATATGTTTATCATCTTATCGTGTATTTATTAACCATGTGAACATTCATCAAGTCTGTGAGTAACAACCTTGTAAATGATTGATTACAATAGCCTTGGTCCTTCTTTCAGCTCTTCCTTTCTTTCATATTTACAACAAATGAAATTGAATGTACTTTTTATAGATGTGATGTGTTCCTGTTGTTGTTGTTCTTCTTCTTGTCCCGAGATCACTTTAATAATTTTTGTACACCTGTAATTTTCAAGTGAAGCTATGTCCAAAACAATAGCTATTGAATTGATTTCTGATGTACGTTTTTAAATTATTTTTTCTTGCTGTATTCCTTGTGACGTCTTTCAGAGCAAATGAAAGCTACACCGTTCGGCTTTGCTGTTGCTCATTTTCGCGCCTACTCCGATGTTGTCAAGTATGATTTTATTATTTTGCTATGGTTATGGACGTATCAACATGCAAGATGTCGATGACCAACAAAAAAACGTTTTTTACAGTGTTTGGCGAGACGAAAACTTCCAACATTTGTAGAATTTGCTTTTCAATTTCAATTTCAATTTCTCTTTATTTGCACTTGAAATCCATTTTATATATTAAGTAAATTACCTTGAGAAGCTATTGAAAACAATCAAAATGCAGCCGTATTGCTCGGTCTATTCGTTACTAAAGCCATGGAATCGAAACTAAGTTAGGAACTCAATGAACATTTAGTATATAGAAGAATCAGATAAAAAAACTGTCCCTGATTTCCAAAACTATATATCTCTAATAACGTTAAGTTATTAAGGTTGGCGAGATAATCTTTTGATGTGAGAAAATCTACAAAATTTAGTTAGTTTAATTTGAGTATTTGACCTACATCCTAAACAAGATTTTTTCGGGGCTTGTGCAAATTGAAAATGGTTCACATCCTCTCGAATTCTAATTTTCATTGGAAACAAAGTCCCAATAAAAAATGGTGCAGTATTTGTTTAAATGAAGCATTAAGTAATAAAGATGACTAATTACTGGCACTATCATAGACTTACCAAGGGAACAAGCAAGAACGATGATGCAATATAAGACCTCCATGTTACTGGACTGTCGAAGCACGTAATGGTATATCATCATGTCATATCATCACAATATATGTACATCTGTATCTTTACCATGTTTACATCCATCCAATAGACCTTTCTCTCATGACGGGCAGGAGACGTTTTTGTCAACACGGACGTCACACGGCGCGTTTTCGTTCATCTGTTCGCCGTCATAGATGAGGTTGTTGTTTTTGGTTCAAGGTGAAAAAACCTTGATTAATTGACCTTCTGCTTAACGAAAACGGACACATCATCTATGATGGCGAACGGATGAAGAAGAACGTACACTGCCGTGGCGTCCGCGTTGACAAAAACGTCTCCTGCTTAAGCTCCCTAATAATCAGTTCACTTCTCAGTTTCAATCTTAAAAGTATTTTTTAACTAGGACAATTTTGATAGTGATTTTTGTCGTCCGCTTCAAGGCTGTCAAGTAAGAGCCGCGGCAGCTGACAAAAAATACCAACTTCTTAATTCGACATCTTCAGCCCGGCCCCCTATTTTTGCCTTATATATAGACCCGGGGTTTTTGTTGTTGTTGTTGTTGTTGTTATTTTGTTTGTTTTGTTTTGTTGTTGTTGTTGTTGTTGTTGTTGTTGTTTAGAGTAACGCTGCAAAAGCCTTATCCAGAGGTGCATTTTTACAGGTTTTAGGTTTTTATGTGTAATTAAGCTGGAAATAATCATGGGATCAAAGGAATAAGGTCAGCGGATAGGCCCTTTGCAGGACGTGGCCATGAATGTGACAAAAGACACACAAATATCATCAAATATTTTAGCCAGTAACCACAAAAATTATCATAAATAGATCCTTTCACTTGCTCTTTCCCTTGCGCGCCTTTACATTGATTGGAAATACGTTTGACAAGATACAAAACTGCAACAGAAGTTACCAAGGGGGATGATCACATTAATAGCTGTCCGATTACAGCGTATTAATCAGTAGCGCGGCAACTAGTATTCTGACATGTCCGGCACCAATGTATCCACCAATCAGATTTGAGGAAATTATAGTAGTTAGGGGAAAGCCAACATGGACACACACACATATATAGCCTACGCCTCGTGCTTCCACTACGCTCTCTCGTGTTCTCCCAACATCACGCGTGTTTTGATCAGGCTATCAAACATGGGAATCCTAAACGTTTTCTAGTCTACCTGTGTACCAAGTGGTTTCAGAGAGAGTAACGAAACAATCAGGATGAATACACCGAGGGGATGATCAAAAGATGAAATAATACATTTTACATGAGCAATGAAATGCATATCTGCATAATGAAAAAGTCAGTTAAAAATCGTAAAACTCTACATATACTGATTGATAGCATCTGATCCTCAAGTTAAGATGTTATTGAAAATATATGTAATTCTTTGTAAACAAATCTTAAGAGGCTATTTGTGATAGTCACTCCAGGATTGTGCTTCAGTAGTATTTTAATTTCGTTTTCCTCAGTGCTTGATTTTATTAAAAAAAGTTACAAATTCGTTTTTTCTTTAAACACAATGCTTGGTAAATGACAAAACAATTGTCTTCCCCAGGATTCGAAGTAACCAAATTAGTCGAGCTTAATAATGTATGGTTTGGATAATGCTTTTTAGTTAGTCCCTAGCCGGCCTCATTTGCAACTAGAAGGTCAAGGCCTGTTTCTTTACTCATTTCTTCGTGAACGTTCCTTTGGAAACAATGCTTAATATATAAAAAAAACCAATTGCCTCCCCAGGAATCGAAATTACAGAATTATAATCAAGTTTGACCAAGCTTAATATATAATTTGTTTTAAATAATTTTCACTTTACATCCTTCGTCTTTGCAACTAGAAGTCCAAGGCATGTGTTTCTAATAGGTAACTCACGAAGTTTTCTTTTAAAAAATGCTTTAATGCTGGGTAAATTCAAAACAATTGTTCCCCAGCAGTGGAAGTACGATTTAGTTAATTATTTATAATTTGGATACTTTTTAGTTCGTTTCCATTCTTGACTTTTGCAACTAGAAGACAGTCCAAGGTAGTGTTTCCAAAAGGTAATGCAGATAATTCAACTTATAAGTACTATCAGGAATTCGAAAACTCTAATCAGCACAATTTATAGCATTTTTCTTTTCATACGGGTTCAGCCCTCAAGGCCAGTCTTCATGTATAACCTCAATGCAACTTTATACCATAGTCAATTACACCTAGTCTTAAACTACAACTTAATTTTTAAATGAATTGATTGCACTTAAAATCGTCCAGCACAAAGTAAGTGTCATAAGATCAACGATGTTTTAAGGGTTTTGAATGGGTTGACTTGACGTTATTTTATACGTTGAAGTTTTTGTAGTTGTACATCATCATAGTCCGTCAAAAAGTTGTCAGCCACAGAATGGAGAGGAGCAATTTTTTGAAGAATAATTTTCTCCCAAAAGTATACTCGACGTTCACCTTTTTGTCTATTAAAAGGAAACAGGCTTCTTTCATTTTTGTTTTCATATTATTTTCAAAAATCTATTCAACTATATATCATTTTGAAGCTTATAGAACAAAAAATAAATATGAAAATATCCAGTATAATGACTGAAAGCTAGTACCAAAAAAAGCGGCCCTTCTTGCAGGTTTTAATTCAAATTTTCGCTTTGGATTAACACTCAAATTTTATTGTTTTCAATTAGAAACTGATCTAATAAGATTAACAAATTGGCCGTTTAAAACTGTCTTTGGAATTGTACCAAGTTGTTATCGGCAATTGTTTTAAAATCTAGATATAGCTATTTCAAAAAAGGTTGACGGGGCGAATGGCAATCGGCTATTGGTGATTGTACGGACCGAAAGGAAATTTGGGGTAACAACAGAATCAAAAACAAAAACTTCGATGATGAAATATGAACGTTTGAAGGTAGATATGTTTTGATGAATTAGTTGTTACTCCCAACAACGCTCACGCTATTTCAAACTAACGAAGAAAGCTCAAATTGGATAGTTAAAACGTTACTTCTCCTCTTTATTGTTCAAAAAGAAGGGAAAAAATAAAATCTCGATCTTACCTGTATTGTTTTGTCTATTTAAACCACTGGTCTGTGGTAGATCACCGTTCCCGCCGCCATCTTGAAATAGATACCTACGCAATGCATTACGGGAAGGCTGTCGACCCTCCTCTGGGGTAACAAGAATTATTATATTCACAACCAATGGATATGAGCAAACGCGCGCGCTGATTGGCTACTCTACTACTAGGCTATCAGCTCATATCCCGTGAGTAGAGAAAAACAAAATGGCGACGAGATTTTTGAAAATTTAAAATAGCTTTAAAATAGCTCAAAAATGGCTTGACAATAAAAATAAAATTCCTTATTGCTCAAAATCAATTGGTTGTGAATATAATAAAACAATTATTCTACTCAATCTCGTCGTCCATGGCTGCAGCTCATGTACGACTCGATTTCGTGGAATAATTGTTAATTGCTTCATTTTCATAAATTAAATACCCAAGCAATGCCGGTACCATGCAGTTAAGACCTTATTTGACAAAGTGGTCGCGATAGGCGATTCATATCTCCGCGCGACACTAGTGAAAAACGTCTGCGCATGCGTGCATATTACGATGTTTTCTTAAGAAATGTTTGAGTTTTAGCCTGAAATGAAATGCTCGTGTTCTCGGTGTATACATAAAATTTCTCTTGTATACTTTTGTTAGACAAAGATATTGTATTTATGAAGACATTATATGAATACTGACCCTAAGTTTCAAGAAATAACCTTAAGTTTTGACATTTTGTGAAAACCATTGTTGAAGGCAAGCGTAAAAACGAAATTTGCATAATTTACAAAAGCACGAAGACTTGACTACGAGCATGCGCAGACGTTTTTCACTAGTGTCTCTCCGCGCCGGATAGCGGTCTAATTGCTTGACCACCGTTCCTTTCGGCCGTGCAATCACGGTGCAATCACCAATCGCCGATTGCCGTTCGCCCCGTCAACCTTTTTTGAAATAGCTATATGGCAAATGAGCAACTGGAGGCCTAAACCTCATTTTGGATTAAAATTTTTGCTTAAGATTAACACTTAAATTTGACTCTTTCTGAAAGAAATTATTTTAGCTTTACACGCACAACACTTATTCCTTGACTGAAAGGTTTTTGTTGCTCAGTGAATATGAAAAAAAATTCTTAAATGAAAGTTGAGTCGGGTTTCAAATGCTGATAAACTGCTGTACAGACTAAACAGTGATTTCATAACCACGCTCACGAGGTGTTGGCCCTCAATTTAATAAGCTTTCAATAGGAAACACCTTTCAGCATTTTCGAAGGGTTTCAAAAACATCGTTGAGTAAATTTCATGCTTCAACAATGAGTTTTTGTAGCAGATTACTACAAGCGAGTTACTGGATTTATGGAAACCATTTTATTGTCATGAATCAGGTGGCAGCTCTGTATGGTTTTTACTTTAAAAGTTGAAAACATTTTAGCATTATTAATTCAAAAGCTTTAAAACGATATATATTTCTATGTGCTTAATTAAACTAGACGAGGGTGAATTGAAGTAGAGTCAGTAAATCTAAGCTGTAAGTTTGCAAAACGCACACAGAACTTTTTGTTAGCAGCCTGAAATACTGACTTCAATTTCAAATAAAAGGCACCTGAAAGGTGCATGTATCTACTGCAGACGTGTTATAGAAATATTTTTGACAATGTGAAATGCATTGAAATTAAAAGAAAAACATGAAGAATGTTGAAGAATTTTATGGAGTTGGACAGGGCAGTTTGTTATTACCTCAACTGATGTCTTTCGGAAATTAAATGTTCGGAAAAACTTGGTAAGTGATATTCTTAACAATGTTTTTACGTCCATCAATAGAGACAGCTTTCATAGACAGTGTCATAGGTTTTATAAAAGGAATTGCTGGTGTTTGTTTGGCCTTGCAATCAAGGTCCACGGTTTGAGGTCTTCGTACATACTGTAGGCCATTACATTTTTTTATTTAAATAGGAGCTGAAATATTATATAATGAAGTGAATTATTTGATGATAGTTTACATGCAATCGGTGTAAACTTGTTTACTGTTGCTAAAAGATAGAACATTTGCGAAAGGCTCAAACGAGATCGAGACGAACACTTCAATATTGTATTGACTTACCGGCTCAAAAACGACCTCAAAATTGAATAATGATTTAAAAATTCTCCATAAGAATAAACCTGACACATTCTATTAAAGCTGAGCCTTATTAATGGGCATAAAAACATTGCTAAAAACATCACTTACCAAGATTTTTGACTTGAATTCCTGTCAAGCTTGTCAACAGTCGTCATGTCCGTGTTCCCGTGTATTTTCCGAAAATATTCCGACTTTTCTATTGTTAACACTTTCTATTGTTAACAAGCATAGAACTTCGTGTCGAAACTCACACATGTTCTGGTGAATACCAATATACCGTGATCTCATAATTAATTTGAGTGAAGCATGAAGTATATCCATTTTCAACACGATGACATAGTATCTACTGCATTCTGCAGTAGATACAAAAACGTTGTCGCAGTTCAGAGCAACAAGCGTCAAGCCAAGGCCGAAATGAATGCTGGTTTTGTTTGTAATGTATTCAAATCAGACTCGTTTCTATTGATCAACTAATTGTAAGCATTTTCAAGTCCTTGTTAGTATACCGCACTCGATTCTTTTGACAACAAGTCTGATCTGAATACATTATAATTATTTGTAGCATAAAACCAGCATTCATTTCGGGCTTTCATTTCGAGTTCATGTTAGAAGACTGGAGATCTATAAAGACGAACAGGAACCATGGGAACACGCCCATGTACTCGAATGAATAAAATATTTTTCCTCACACAGCAGCATATGTAGCTAGTGTTTTGTGTTCGAATTTCAAAATATTGTCATCAAAAATTTAAAACAGAAAACGTTTTGGAAAGAATAATGAATTGCAATGCGTTTTGCGTTTACAAAGAACACGACAAAACTAGCGAATAGCTTATTTTCAACGAATTTCACTGATTATTTTATAATATTGCTATTGAGAATATCCATTAATTTTTGGACAGAAGTGTCTTAAAAGTATCTTTAAAAAGTACAATGTATTGACAGCAGCACGAAATCACGACTTTAATTTCCTCAGTGAGTGAAATGCAGTTCACCGGCATCATCTACAAAAATTAAAGTCATTTTGTTGGCTTTGGTTGTGACAAATCGCAAACAGTTTTACATTGTCTGTACTCTTATTGACAATGGATGACATCAAAAAATTGGATGAATAATAATTTCATCATTAAAATTTTATTCTCTAGAATGACTTGGAAAACTCCGTTTCACGACACCATTCTTATGTGCTTGGCTTCGCTTCTCTTTGGTTCCATCTCATCGGCAGAACAATGCATCCCAGGCGCTACAATCAGACACTACAAGGAGAATTTTGTCCTACTGTCCTCTGCGTACAAGAATACTACAGCTGAACATTTTGAAGCATGCTACACAGAATGCCTTAAGGAGGAGCGATGTAAAAGTATCAACTACATCGCCAATTTGACGTGTCAACTAAATAGCGTCACCAAAACAGCCGACAACTCGTCAAGATTTGTACCACAAGACAAGTCGATTTATGCAGACGTACGAGATCCAGGTTTGGGATTTTGTATTTTGTACTGTCGGCATTAGTGTTTCTTTATTCTCTAATATACATCATGCTACGCGAGACATGTGTTTGTCAGAAAACTGTCCGCGGCATCAGCGAACGCCCAGACATGTTTGCTCATGCAGTAAGGACAGGAAAACTAGCTGTAATGGAAATGCAATGGAGTGCACTGCAATGTAATATGTAATGAACCATGTAATGGGTAATGTCATGTCATGTCATGTCATGTCATGTCATGTCATGTCATAATGTCATGTCATGTCAATATAGCGAAGAAAAGTCCAGTGCAGTTCATAATGCTCAAAACCTTTATTGTAGATCCTGCAAGTGCCGAATCCAATCAAACTGCTGTGGTATCAGATCAGTCTCAAAGTCAAGGATCCCAAAGTTCTCCTACATCAGGATCTTCACAGACGTCTTCTACTACCTCAGGACCTTCACAGAGCCCTTATTCCGCAGGAACTACTCCACCGAACGGTATAATTAATACTTGGCCACTTTCTTGCAAAACATTATTGCAACTTCAACCTGCTCTCAAGTCTGGAATTTATGTGGCGATCTCAGCTAGTCTTACTGCCTTAAAAATGTACTGCGATATGACCACCGATGGAGGAGGATGGACCCTTGTCTACAGTTATGGCTTCACGAAGTACTCCGAGTTTGAAGATCAAGAGAATGCTGTGACACCTATTCCATCTTGGCCAGTGGATCTCGCTTTTGGATTATGGGTTTCGAGATCAACAACAGTTCCACTGCAAGAGAACGCCTACTCAGCCATGAAGTTCTCATTGTGGAAAACCATTGGAAGCGAGTTTCTTGTCAAGCCCAACATCAGCCACTGGATTTCCTGCAAACCAGGAACTGGTGACCTCGTGAACTGGAAAGAAGGAACTCTCATCTGCAAAAATGTCAAGAATGTTGCCGCAAGCTGCCTAGACACAGTACCAGATAGATTAAAACTGAAGAAATGTGGACCTAGCCTTTTCAGAGACGGGGATGAGTTTCTCTTCTTTGATGGTAGGAATGATAACTGTTCGCCATACCATGATCCATGTGGTAAAAAGTCGACTAAACATCACTTGAAAGACATTAGTCCACCAGGCGGAGCGCTGTACATTCGCTGAACGGAAAACTGAAATTGTCAACGAAAACTTGAGAACTGAATGACCAACATTTATGAATGAGAATTAATCATTGTGAGTGTGACAATGATCGATTAGTAGGTTAAGCAACTCAATACGTTTAAGCCAATCGGGGAGTTTTCGGCGATGGGAAGTGGACCCCCAACTCAGTGGTGCATGGATTGGGGCGGGGGGGGGGGGGGGGGGCTACTCCGAAAATCGAGTTGTAAAATGGTGACAGAATGGCCGTCATCTCGGAGTTAAAATTACACCGCTTTTGATAGGAGTTAGAATAACTCCACACGAGGAGTAAAAGGTACTCTGAATTTGGGGTAAAACTAACTCTTTCGGAATGTTTATTACTCTGCACTTATAATGGTAATTAAACTGAGTGGAGTGCAATTTGGGCCGAAATCATACGAGTGATTACAAAACTGCACGACTGCGTAGCGGGAGTGCAGTTTGATAATCACGAGTATGATTTCTGGCCCAAAATTGCACGACACGAAGTTTAATTACCACTTAATTATATCCATTTTGAAATCTCAACTTTATCAGGAATAACAAACTCATTGAGAATATATATTCAGGAAAAGTCTTTTTATTGGAATCAGTTCAAGGAAAAAAAATCCTTGATAGCAATCAAATGGCTTTTTTGATTCTTGTATATGATTGGCTGATAATAAAAGACACTGTTTTGTGATTGGTTGGAAAAATGCGATTAATGAAGCAAAAGGATGCGATTTAGGAATTAATCGCACACTTTTTAACCAATCAGATTGCAGAAATCACCATTGATTTCAAAATGGATATAATTAGGAGTGAAATCAACTACCAACATAGGATATCTATGATAAGAACTCCTCTCAATTTGTAGTTAAATAGGCTAGTTAACGTTTTGTGATAAAATTACCAGGAATTTGAAGTCATGCAGGGATTGATAAATTTCACTTTCATAAAACAGCAAAAAGCTATCTCACATGCATGCAAAGAAAAGAATAGACATCTGTTCATTCAACAAAAGACTAAAAAATCCTTTACTGATTTCGATTCCGTAAAATTTGAATTCCCCAGCGTGAAAACAATATAGAAAAGGCCATGGAAAATTGTCTAATCGAAAAGAATTTAGAATTTAACACCTTTTACTCCACTTTTGAGTCATTCTAAATTCCAGAAAGAGTTGATTTTACCCCACTTTCCAAAACTCCATTAATAGAGTAAAACGAACTCTAGTTCCTATTCAGAGTAGATTTTTCTTTTTCTTTGGAGTCATTTTTACTCCTTTCAAGTTACTCCCTTTGGAAGAGTAGATTTTACACGGCAAGTAAAAATTGCTCTCTAAAATTTACAGTGTAACATAACCAAAGTTCAATCAACAAAACGTGGTAAGTAAAATTGATACAAATATCTGTAGATTATGGTACAGTAAAAACCCGCATATAAGAACCACTGTTTTTCGAGGTTAGGCTAAAATGGTTCTTATGTAATTGGTATTTAGTGAGAATTTAGGCTAAAGTGGTTCTTAACTGGTTCTTATATACAAGGCAAAAACAATATGTATATTTATATGTTTGTATTGTATATGTATAAAAAAATCATTTGCTTATTATTACTGAGTACAAATAATAACATATTGTATTGTATATACATCACCTAAAACATTTGTAAAGCATTTATCTGGTAAAAATTTTGTCATTCAGCCTGAACTTATATTTTTTTCGCCATTTACAAAACAAAAAAAAAAGAACATAAATCCAAATCAATGTTGAAACCTTTTAAATAAGAACCAGTCTAATTTCTTAGGCTAAAGTGGTTCTTGTTTAATGGGTGCTTAAAAAGCAAATTTTAGCCTAGTGGTTCTTAATCCACTGGTTCTTATATGCGGGTTTTTACTGTAGTTCCTATGACGGATAATATTTTATTTTCAAACTCAGTCAGTCTTGATAGAAAGCATAGTAAAGATCTTTTAATCTTGTTTTTCCTCACTCCATATTTTCTGAGATATAAAGGTTTCAAATTTCAAAATGCAAATGTATGACGTAAGAGGAGTATTCATTTATTATACAAAAACAAGAGAATTTACATTACTTGTATTTTTCCATTTGTAGCTCATTTCCATTGGCAAAGCCTGTTGTTTAGTACAAAATCTGGCTCTTGAATTGAAGTCCTCTTTTTTGTAAAATCCATGAGACGTTTGCAGTGTTGCCTCCTCTTACGTCATCAAATTTCATATATGGCATTTTGATATTTGAAACCTTCATATCTCAGAAAATACGGGGTAAGGAAAACCTGGGTAAAAAGATCTTCACTATGCTCTCTAAAAATAACTAAGTTTGAAAATAAAAAAATTATGTGTCATAAGGACTTTAACGCAATTTAGGGATTGAAACTAAATTTCAAATAAGAAAAAAAGAAAAAGAAATTTTAACATAAATTTGTATAGCGCAAATTCCATATATAGATCACCAAATACACTTAAGCGTTTGCTAGTAGGACAAACTATTGTACCGTGTACGTTATACCGTGTATTCTTTGTGAATAGTACAACAGGACCTTTTACGTCCACCATAATCACAATGTTAAAGTGAAATCGTGAAGTGTACACTGCATAAGAACTCGAGTAAATCGGTGCATCCATGCACAGTAACTAACTTGTCTGAGTAAATTTACTCCGTTATTTGAGTAAAGAACACGCAGTTACTCAAAATACACCCGGAGCCTAGCCTCGTCTTTGTGCGTGATCACTCAACTAATATAGAATGCCAATCCTGCAGCTCCGTAGCATCCAGAGCAACAAATCATTCCGGAGCATCCAAGGAGCAAAAGAAATGCAATGCTGGAAAATCTACGTTGCTAGGCAACCGAGAAACTGTCCTGAGCATACAAAATATTTTGCTTACCATCATGCCGGTCATTCTTGGTTAAAGAATTTTATCAGTTATGAAGTCTTTCATATACTTGAGCAACTCGGCCAACGAATTCTACTCGTTGAGATCGTGACGAGTGAGCTTTCGTTCGTGAAGCGGCCACCTGTGGATCTTAAGTCATTGTTTATGCAAAATTCGTTTTGATTTTCAGTACAATTCTTAACCCCAAAATGACCTTTGATCATTTAGTCTAATTAATCGATCCAATTTTTTCGGTTTCAAGCTTTCAGTTATCAAGAATCAAGTCAGACAAGTGCTTTCCAAAAAACTATTAAATAATACACACCATTCATCCGAATTAAGCTTAATTATTCTTTTGAAAATGCGTGCACACTTCAACATAATTCAATCATATTCAGTAATGTAAAATACAGTGCAAGAGAATATGTCAGCCTTGTTTTTAATTCTTCTATTACATTTACTCGTACATTCAATGAAAGTAACAACTAAGTCCAATCTGGAGGTTGTAGAGTACAAACACTAAAAGTGTGCAATACTTTGCACTATTTAGTACTAAATAGCACTAATTAGACAATAGAAAACAAAAGAATTTGCATAATTTAGCACTATTTAGTACTATTTATGTTGCACACTTTTAGTGTTTGTACTCTATCATTGACACAGGAATGTGCGTGGGTGGGGGAGTACACTATTGGTCCCCAAGAATAAGTTCTACATTTCAGCAGACATTGATTTTTAAAATGGGCTGACTTGACACTTTATTGAAGACATTTATTTTATGAGTTTACACAATTTAATGTAAACAACATTGACATTATTATATTCCT
The DNA here is from genome assembly GCA_029948255.1 of Telmatactis stephensoni. NCBI lineage: Eukaryota > Metazoa > Cnidaria > Anthozoa > Actiniaria > Isophelliidae > Telmatactis > Telmatactis stephensoni. The sequence goes on from JALIZF010001320.1 coordinate 177,161, forward strand.
AGGTATGAACACAGACAAATAATAGAACATGACAATTAGAGTGATTTTCATCGGACTATGAAATAGTTACTAAACTAACACACACTAGTAGTTAAGATCCCAATTCCATTGTTTCCTTTTGTTGAATTTTGACTGCACTAATAGCTAGTTAGTATTTCACAGTCCAATGAAAATCACTCTATTACCTATTTAGAGTGATTGCAAAAAACCTGTGAAACAAAACTAACAGATTAAGTGAATGACAGTTTAATAGACACGAAAGAAAACAAAGGAAATAAGGTCAACCAGTGTCTATTAGTCTACTAACTATTTCACGGGTTTTCTGCAATCACTCTATTACAGCACTATTTACTATAGCTTTATTTTTATAGCTAAATCCTTCCCTCAGAAAGGAGAACTCTAATCTTAATCAAACTTAAGGGCATTAATCACATTAAAATCACCAACATTTAGAATGCACCATTCATTATTTTCTTTCTTTGCTTTTATCAAAAATTAATCATTACAGGTAGCTAACAAAATAAAATGAACATTATTCCCAGTCTTTCTTGATATTAAAAGCCCATTCCCACTCAAGATGAACTACTTTATCATCATCAAGAAACTTGCTTTTTGCAGTATAATGACCTCGAGAAATCATGCCCTTAGGAGCTTCATCTACTGGGGTTAGGTATTGATGCGCTTCTGCTTTTGGTCCATAACTACCAACCATGAAGCTTTCTTTGTCAACTAGAAGTACAAGACAGGATAACTAATCAAAGAAACATTATCCATCATTATAAACTAAACACAATTTTAAGTTTAAGTTTTATTTAAAGGGATACTCTGGTGCCTCCAACCACTTTTTGTCAAAAAATACTCTTTAGTCTTAATAACACATTTTTCATGAAAATGAGTAAAAATCACGATTTTTTCTCTCTCAAAATGGAGATATTTAGGCGGGAAAACTTTCACTTCCGGTTGGAGAGCGCAAACCGGAAGTGACGTAGAAGTGAGAACTCGCTTGTAAGATATATATCGAATCATGAAGTGAAGGGTAGTAGCTTGCCTCTTTTTTGAGAAAAACTCACCATGCCACATCGTTGTGTTGCGGGAGGCTGCTCCAATACCACCAAGGATGGTGTCAGCCTTCACAACTGGCCTTCAGACCCTAACTACGCAAGAATTTGGACGGCAAAAGTGAGAAATACAAGGTCCGACTTTCAACCTTCGAAGTCAAGTAAACTATGTAGTTCTCACTTTAGCGAGGGTTCTTTCATTCCAAGAAGTATGCTGGCGAATTCTTTGGGACTAAAAGTGAAAAAAACTCTGAAAGAAGACGCAGTTCCCAGCATTTTTTCGTGTACGGCCGACTGGGAACCAACAGAAAAGAAAAGAAAGAGAGATCTTGACACCGGTCAACCTTCATCTTCACGTTCAGCATATAGAAAACGAGAAGCTGCTAGGGTAAGCAAATGATTGAATGATTGAAGTAAATAGGTAGAATATGAACAACAAAAAGAGTACCGACAAAAATTGCTTGCTTCTTTAAGATCATTGCTGATTCTGAAGTTAAAAACAGAGAAAGTGCTAACACAGAGGATGCCGAGTGTTTTGTACCGCCTTGCAGTTCCCATCTAGTGGAAGCCACGACACAAGCCTCACTGCCGATTGAAAGCAAACATTTTTCCATGCAATTTAAAACTAGAAGTACTTCCAAAGGTAAGTATTTCCTGAAATAGGTTGATAAGTCGTAAGTTTTACGAACAAACCAATCAGTCATAAATCAATTCTAGTTTCTTCTTGAAACTCTCCACTTGCGATATGGCAAAAACGCGCGAAAATGATCAGGTAATATAAAAAAAAAACCTTTAGATATCGCAAAGAAACTACTAATTACTTGCTATTTTATAAATGAAGAAACTATGCACTGGTCAATCATTCACTTTGTTTTCGCGTTTTTTTAGGTACCCAAACAATTACTATTTCGCGAACACACGATCAAGGAATTCAGTGCGAATTACTCAAGGATTCCAATGTTGAAAGTGAGGACGAAAAAGAGACCGAAGAGAACGTGGACGACGAAATCGATCGAGATTCAGAGAAAAACGATCCTACGTTTGTACCTGACGAAGATGTTGAGAGCAACGAACAATTTGAGGACATCGATGACTGTTTTTATGAGTAAGTCAAATCAATCCATCAATTTATTCATGAAAGAACGAGTGCCGTGAATTAAAACGATATAGCGGACTTTACTTATGTGACTAACTTAAGGACGTTCGCGGGAAAATGCCAAATAAATGAAAAATCGCTGCAATTTAGCATGTTGATAAATCATCATGAAACTCATCAAATAAGGCCAAAAAAGTTGGGAGTCACCGTTAAATTTCGTGAGCTACATCGCTGAGAAGTTGGCCAATTTTGCACTTTGCAGAGCCTTCTTCACGAAGCATAAAGTAAAGAGAACGAAAATTTGTTTTCCGTGAAAAAATCACCGGACATAGTAAAAAAGGTACAAGAATGCTTCTCCAACTATCCATTTGTTTTAAAAACGTTATTTAGATGCCGTATCAAAAAAGCAAGTTATTTTTTTTAGGCAACAACAAGTAGTGGTCTCCAACAAAATTGTCGCATTCTTTCGAATTCGTGGATCAAAATTAGGCAGAAAATGTCGTTTTTCCATACGAAAAATAAATGTCGATTTTCTGAAAAACTAACAGGATGTTGATATTTAGTAGCTCTTCAAAATGAGAAAATAAAAAATGGGGGTCACCGTTAATTTTGAAGAGATATTCACCGTTAAAAACTGGATCCGTGATAACCGTGACAAGCCAAGTCCATCGCCATCTTGAAAACCGAGTGGAGACTGGGTTTCGTGGGTTCCTTTTTTGTCTTTTTCTTTCTTTTTTCTGCGCTTCTTCAACCCAAATAATTTTTTTCAGCCTTGAATTTCCATTATTTTAATTTTTCCTACAAACTTGAACAATTTTTTCTTCAAAAAAAGAAAAAAAAGAAATTATCGAAAAAAATATTGTTTTACGGCCGCCATCTTGGATTTAGTTGAGCGCGCGCTAGCCTGCGCAGTAGAAGTGCGCGTGAACAATGCCCGCGAACGTCCTTAACCTTTTTGCATTCTACGTGCAGAGAATCACCAACAGATATTCCTGTGGACAAGCAAAATCTTCTCATCGTAGCAGACAGTTGTCTTCTGAGTTTGTTTTGTTTTTGTCATTTATGCAATTCTGAATGTGAAAGGATTGTATCTAGAACTGGAACTCAAGTAACCGTACTACAGCAATGTAAATCTTGCTCGTTTTCAAAAAAATGGGACTCTCAGCCAAAGATTGGCAACATACCACTCGGAAATATCATGATCTCATGTGGAATTTTGTTTGGTGGTGGCAGCCCATCGAAGGTCCTCAAAATACTGAGACACATGAATATCCTCACTATTGGGTATTCTACATTCATGGAACACCAGAAAAAATTCCTACATCGAGCTGTAGAGAAAACGTACCGTCAGCAACAGAAAATCCTTCTAGACAACATCAAGGCCGAAGGAAAGAACTTGATATTGGGAGGGGATGGCCGCTGTGATAGCCCTGGGCATTCTGCAAAATATGGCTGCTATTCTGTAATGGATGTCGAGCAAAACAAAATACTCGACTCTCAACTAGTGCAGGTATGGTTTGTGCTCCGACGTTTAGGAGTGCACGTACTTTTAAATGACCTTTAATTATAAAGTACTGAAACTGCGTGTTTTCATTAACTTTAATTCAGAATTAAAAACTCGCGCCACCGTCTAAAATTCCCGCGTTTTTTTGGCGCATGTGCAAGTGTGAACAATTTTATGGCGAAAAATGGCTTCTCCCAATCCTGAAGAACTTCTTGGTTTCATTAGGAACGAAAGACTAAATTCTCTAGAAGATCTTAGACAAATACAACAAGAAGTTCTAAGCTTTTTATCAAGTGTTAATATACAACGAGCTAGTCAAGAACTGTTTTGGGAATTTTTACTTATTTTAAAAGCATACTTTGAATCTGAGAAAACAACTGCAAAACTTCTAAAAAAACTTGATTTCTTAGAGGAACAACTTCAAAACATGCTCTAGATACGTAAGTAACAGTACTTGGACCGAGTTTCACAACAAACAAACAATAGAAAATTGGAATGGATTTAAAATTTTGGCAAAATATAAACATCCTTGAAACCTTTGGAATTATTAACTTTCTGGGTGTACAAGCTATTGTTATAGGCTGTATGATAATACCTCTGGCATTATTGTCAGTCTGGATCCATCCCTTAATACTTGTTTTTATTTCCTTTTAGTGTAATGAAGTAAAAAATTCAAATGCCATGGAGAAGGAAGGCTTAAAGAAATGTTTAACATTTCTAACAGAAGAGGGTCTATCTATCAAGGCTCTCATATAACTGACAGACATACTCAAATAAGGAAGTACATGAGGGAGAGATGGCCTAGGATTAAGCACAGACTTGATGCCTGGCATGTTGGCAAAGGTAAACCTGTCTATTTACTTTGGTTTTCTCGTTAACTCTTGGATGAGCAAGAGTAATATTCACTGAACAAATAATATTGTTAACATTATTAATGTCATTTTTGCTGTTGCAGGTACAGGTAAAAAGATTGAAAAGCTTGCTAAGAGAAATGACTGCTCTGTACTTCTGGAATGGAAAAAGAGTATTATAAATCACATGTTCTGGTGTGTATCAAGTACTTATGACAATGAAGAAGATCAACGTGAGGCCAAGTGGCTTTCATTAACCAATCACTCAAGGGCGGATCCAGGGGGAGGGTCGCGGGGGTCAGGACCCCCCTGTGTTTATCAATGAATATGTCATGAATTTGCGACAGCAGTAACTTTTTTCTGTGAAAAGACTCACTTTTAACATTCACTGAAATATCACTAAGCAATGCCAACCCTCTACCCATTCAGTTGTAATGTCTGCTAAACTAATATCTATTTCACGGATTAAGTCACTGCCATCACTCTACTTTTCACAATTTAATATTAAATAGCACTAATTTAATGGAAAACAATAGAATTTGCATAATTTAGCACAATTTAGTGCTATTTATGTTGCACAATTTTAGTGTTTGTACTCTATCTTCAAGTACAAAGGCCCGAAAGTAATTACCATTTCAAACCATTCATTAGATATCTGTTTTGTTGCAGTGTTCCAACAAGCACAGAAATGTAGAGTGTACCATGGAGCCAAGTGAAGAATTATACATGTAGGATTTTAGACGTCCAGATGAAGATGACTGCAGCCTACATTTATTCATCAGCAAACCTAAATCCTTCAAACTCAAAATTGTCCTCAATTCCTGGTGGAGGAAAATGTGCCCGTATGCAGCACACAGCACAAGATGGAAGCGGCACTCTGATCTCCTTTCCGAGAAAACCCCAACACCACCTGACAAGCTGCCTGTATGCTATATGCCGGTTCTTTTTGTGTTCTGGCCCATCATATGGATTATTGTATTGTTGTTTATATTGATACCATGCAGTTTGAAGAACCCACTGGTTCAAACAAACTGCATGGAATGCTGGATTCTGGGTAATACATGTTGGTGGTTCTGCCATTCCTTCAACTTCGACTACCTCATTGTTTTTTTCTACAATACAGTTGATTTCCTGACAACATATGCATTCCTCTAGTCTATCTAACCTCTGACAGTTATCACACTGACACCTACATAAAGTGAAAACAAATAAATGAATAATAATGTATTCATGAGAAATATATTTTTACTTTTAAAAAGATATTAAGTTCATTGGTTAATAGAATACAAACACTAAAATGGGGCAACACCACAAATAAAACTAAAAAGTGTTATTCTTGGTTAACTCTTTTATATTTTGCTTTAGTACTAACAGCTACAGCTGTTAGAAAGTAACGTTTTGCACACATTTAGTGTTTGCACTCCAACTGTCAGTAAGTGAAAAAATGCTGGTGTTATTCTTAGTTATAAATCCAAGTGGAAATTTGAATCGAAATAGAGTTTGACTAGTTTTAGCTTTTCATCTCATCGCTTGCCTCGTTCCTGCAATAAGCTTCAACAAGTAAAATACCTTCTCTTAGAATTGTAAGTACTCGTGCAAAGATAAAAAAAATGTCTCGTGTGTTCGACCCAAAATCCCCGTTTGTCACTACACTATTCAAAGAAAAGAAAACAAATTGAGAACAACTAAATAAAGCAATAACTTTAATCTATGCTTTATTCATATGGACTCTACCTTAAGTATTTTAGTTCTAGAATTAGTCGAAAGAGCAGTCAAGCCATTACATACCAGTTTGTATTTTGCAACCTATCGTTCATGTCTTCATCCTGAGAGGAAGAATTGCTCACGGAATCTGTTCCAGAGCTTGCCTGGCTATCGTACGGCTCAAACAAATATGGAAGAGTTCCATCGCAGTCTGAAAAAGACTCCGAGCGAGAAGAACTCGAAGAAATACTATCTCTACTATCAGAATCCATGAAGAATCTCAATCAAACAAATGCAAAATGGCCGATTTCCATTCTCATTTCTACGTCACTGATGACGTTGCATTTTCAAACGCAGTTTACTTCCGGTTATGGAAAACCGCTCAAAAGCCGATACATTTTGCTGATTTTGCGCGATTTCTCTTTCGCGTCGGTATTTATTTCCTCACTTATCTAAACCTATAAGGTTAAAACAGGATTTTAAGCGAATGTAATCGGAGGCACCAGAGTATCCCTTTAAGGAATAAAAAACGGTTTCCCGTGTTTGATAGCCTGATCAAAACGCGTGTGATGCTGGTAGACCACAAGAGAGTGTAGTGGAAGCACAAGCCGTAGGTGCCTACGGCTACGCCTATGGCCTATGGCTTATGCTTCCACTACGCTCTCTCGTGTTCTCCCAGCATCATGCATGTTTTGATCAGGCTATTAAACACAGGAAACCGTTTTTCATTTCTTTTATAAAAATAACTAACACGCAAATAGACGAAAATAGGAAAAAGAAAACACCGGCGAAAGAAACAAATTGACATGAGCGTGTTTGATACTCTCATCAAACACGGGTTTTCAGCCAATCAGAGCGCGCGTTATATAAGAGTTATTTTATAAAACATGAATGCTGTTTTTGAGACATTATCAGAAAATAATGTTATCTCTGTGTAGATCAAAGTGTGTAGTTTAGCACAGAAAACCTTTTCCAAAAGGTAAAAATGTAATAATTGCTTATAGTCATGTTTTGTATATTTAATAATTCCTGGGTTGACGTCATCTCATTTGCATTTTCTAATTTTGAATGCTTACAGTAATTTCTCTAAAGGGAAATGTGTGTATCAAGAAATATTTAACAAGGTATATTTTCCATTCACAAAGACATGATTTTATGAAGTTCCTGGCTAACTATTCTAAACTAATTTTTGCCGTGGCTGATTTCAACTCACCTCTAATGCCTTTTCGAAAAGTTACCTGATGATACTTTAGTCCAGAAACAATCTCTCTGTTAACCTGATGAAAGATGAATAGATCTTATTATAATTTTAATGTTTATCTATTACAATCCACTTGAAAGATGTATTTCTCACTCTTTGTAAAATTTTTAAAATAATTCAGCAAATGTCAAATCCATAAAATTCAAGGACTGTTTTCTACTTTTTAAGGACTTTTTTTTTGCAAAATTCAAGGACTTTTCAAGGAAAAATCAAATTCAATGATTTTTTCAAGGCAAATGCTAAAATTCAAGGACTTTTCAAGGTTGTATGAGCCATGTATGCAATAAAAACATCAGTAAAATCATAATCTTTTTTTTTTCAAACATCATTATATCAATTTCTTCTCACTAGTAGTCAGTGAACCTGTTTTTATTAATCGCCAAAGCAAATATAAGACTAGCATAAGTTTATTTTTAAAAAGGAGACTCTCTGCTTTTGATAAGCCTAACAGCTTCAAGAGGCTTCCTTACCATCTTTGTTATATAGATATTGTAAAAAAATCTTTTGTAACTATATATGCATAGCAAATAAATATTAAATAAATAAATCTGCTACAAGTCAATGAATTCAATGAACAATAAACAAAATACAATACTTATACAAGAATCCTCACTTTGTTTGCCCTGTTCAATTCTTGCATATAAAATATAAATTCAATTAGCTACTATTTCAATGAGTACATTTTCTAGTATTGGGAATTTTCATTAGGAATCGAGAGCTAAAGAGTGCACACCATACACCCATGAAGAAATTACTCAGTCACTATTTAGTGTGTGATGATAGTTATTGACAAACTGAGAATTCACTGACAGAGGCAGAAACAACACAAAGAAACACAAAGATAGCTAGATATGTTGCTATTGTTGTTTACATTAGCTATTCAGCTCCAGTAATATCCACTAGTTTGTACAAAATAGTGCAAGCAGACGATACATGTTAAGTTTTGTTTCACGGATATATGGCATGCACTCTATGGTGAACTTCCGATCTCTTGGAAATGTCCTTGCAGAATTTCTTCAATATAAAGTTGAATGTTTTTCCTAAACCAGTTCACAGTTATATCTTGCTCAATGTCAGCCTTGTCTGCACATTAGGCATTCTTTGTAGTCTTGGTTAATTAACAGCCAGTGAAAAGATGAGAAATGCACACAAATCATCCAGGGAGGTGATAAATGAACTAAGTAGATACTAATTATTTAGATTTCCACTGTATTTTCTCAAAATTTTGAATATCTCACATAAAATCGAGTCCAATTAAGCAATAGATAACCTTGAAGTGGTCTATTCAAGGATCATTGCTTGCATCTTGGTCTCAAATAAGCTCATGCAAATTATTCCACTGTTGGTCTATGAGCTGAGAGAAACAATAAATTTCTTGTCATGGCTTGCTGAAATCCTTCTGTTTTCTCACTGTGTACCTGTCAAATCTAGCCAATCAGGTTCACTGTTCATGGAATAATGATAAAACAAGGACTAACAATGCTTAGGTAGCAAGCATTCCCTTCCCTTCACCTCCCCTCTCCCTCCATCCCAAATCCCTAACTGTATCAAGCTACTATGTAGGTTTTGCAAAATATTTCAATGAGTAAAAAGTTTTGCACAAATGTTGTGTAAAAGACATTTTTTTCTCGAAAATTATGGAAAGTTTTCACAATTTTTGTGAACACATTCAAAGATAAAAGGTTATGTTGATGGTAAAGAGAGAACTCAAGATTAATGCTGTGCTCAGACTTGAATAATGACATTCAAAATCAAACCAGTACCACTGAACTTTCAAAAGATACTTTAATAATCTCGGCAGGGCATATGGAAAATAATTCGTATGAAAGCATTACTAACTGTTTTAAGCAATTCCTGAGCTGATTTCGGAGAAACTCTGACAGTAACTGAAGGCAATGCTCATTGTAGATTATGTACATTACACTACGAAACCGCTGCTTCTAGAAAGAATGGTTATGGCAGTTTAAAAATAGCTTGCAATTATTTACAATGCTTTGCCAAATTTTGGAAGTGTAACAGTATCAACTCTACTTTCACTTTAATTTGGAAATGTTTCGATTTGATCGCCCGTTCCAAAATCAATATCGTGTCCCAAAACATATAGTTCTTGAAAAAGCCCAGACCTACTAGACAATTCGGTCATGGCAGTTACCTTAAATGTGATCTTCAATCTGTATGACGCGCCTTCTTTTAGACTGAATGGAGATTCTTTTAACTTGTCAAGATCCCCTAGAGTGTTACAAAATAGACAAGAACAATCAAGGGGGTAAATAGATCAAACGAACATTTGTGCATAACACACTTCACGAGTGACTAAAGAACATAGAAAGTTTCAAAACACACAGATACAAACAAAATGAATTCAAGACGATGATATTCAGCATATGAGTTGGTAAGAGTAATATAAAATGAATAAAATATGCCGCTAAAAACCATGCCTTACCGGTCAAATCGATATCCACGTCAGGTCGGCCTTCAACAACCAAAGTCAATTTCTCCACCTTTACATTGGGCCCATCGTTGCTCCCTGACAAACAAATTCACAAATAAACAACTATTCTACAAATGCTTTACTAGTAAAATATATTAACCAAACCTTGCGCAGTGTCAGCACCAGCCAGTAACGTTTGCTTGTATCTCACCAAAGATTCATCATCAGCATCCAACTGTTGTATGGTGGCGAGGGATTTTTGAGCCGGCGCTACGTAACCAGGAGTTTCTTCTGGTTCATCGTCTTCTATTGGTGAAACGCTTGGAGCTTGCTCTGCCTCTGACATAGTTTCAAAGCAACAAAGTCAAAGTTTTTAGATAGCAAGGAAATAAAGATTGCCTCAAACTGTTTAGCTCCAACAAAATGGAGTACCACCCCATGACGTCACAACACGAGGTTACTCGGCTGTACGATTAAGGGTGGAGTGAGTGGAGGGGCAATAAATCCTTTGGAGGGGTGACATCAACAGCAGCATCTTCAAAGGTAAGACGAGATATTCAGTACATATTTTCCGACGAAAATATGATTTACTAACCAAAACCTTCAGTTCTTTCAAAGAACTTATTGTTCTTATTATTTTTTAAAGTATTATATCTTATTTTAATATAAGTATATAAATATAATATAGTTAAGTAGTGTATAGTATAGATTAATAGCGTAGTAGTTTTTATTAGTGATATTATAATGTAATTTCTCCTGAAGGATTTACCGTGGATAAATAAAGTTATCTATCTATCTATCTAGAAAGAAAAAAACAAAATGGTGGGGGGGTGGGTGAGGCCAGCCCCCTTTCCCCTGTCAAGATTGCGCTGCCCCTGCAGTCAGTCATGTAAATCTATGAACCAAAGGTACCTATTAAATACATAGGTATGAAAGAGAACTAAAAATAGTGCAATTTCACAGTTATAATATTTGAATGCACTCTAAGAGTCATCAGGTTTTGAAGAGAACTTAGATAAGTATAGTTCAAATTTTTATCAGAAACAAAGCAACTTTTTCTGCCAACAATGGACTCGTATAATCTGCTGCATAATTTAACATCCACACCCTGATTCTCCTTTACTAAAACCTTAACCATGTAATGAATGTAGAATCTATCTACCACCACTGTAAAACCCTATATTTTCAATTGTCACTCAAACTGTAAGGACTACTGTAATAGTAGTAGTGATGTATTTATGATCACATGAATAATTAAATATTTCCTTTTTCAGAAATGGTTCTCTCTTCTGTGACTAACTTTTCAGGGTTTTTTTTTTTTGAACCATGAAAGAAAGTTTACTAAGGGACTGTACGTTTTTAATGAGGGGGGGTGGGCTGGAGTATTTCGGGGGAGGGTCATCGAAAAAAAAATCAACGTTTGTGAAGGGTCAAGCTATTCTTTTTCCTTGTGAGGGGGAGGGTCACCTCTTTTATCTGATCATTTTAGAAACTATAGAAGTCGCAGGCTTTTCTCTTTAATTTGTACATATAAATATGACTGGTTTTGACAACTATCACTACTTATAATATTGTTTTATTGTATATTTGTATATCACATTTTTGTATACATTTTTGGACTGTGTGTGAGTCACGTACTGCCACCATTTTGCTTGGCTTTTACGAAAGTGCCTTTTGTTCTGCGAGGAACCATCACTGATGGCAGGCACATGCAACTGTTAAACAATGGAATAAACTAGTGCCATCTTAAAAGTCAATGGATGTTCTGCCAAGAAATAGAATTGTCATTGGAAACTTTGGTTCGTTTTCTGCCGTACCGTGATACTCCAATTCCGCTAACCTCTGGACCACTCTCTTCATCACTAGATGCTAGTTCTTTTGATGACTCCGAAGAACTTGAACCAACCACTCTGTTCACAAAATCTTCCTCAGATTCGTCACCAGAGGAATACTGAGCCATCAGTATATTCTAGTACGTCTGTCTCTTCATTCTCTTTCATTTCCATTTCTTTATATTGACGGCTGCCAATGTGTGCCGCCTTGATGACGTTAGCTTTCGCAGCCTTTTTTCCATTGAACGAAATCTTATGTTCCACTAAGATAAAGATTTAGTTCATTTACTTTTAAGGTTGATAGCTGGTTGGCATTGTACAGAGCCTGCCAGTCAATGTCATTGTATTTTCTTTGTAAGCGCTCTTTCTTTTCGATTTGATTTTCTTCCTTTCGCTTTTTCTTGCGAATGTCAATTTCTGTGAGATGTTGAATGTAGTCACTCACTAAGCTTTCTGGAACAATATATGTTCTAGAAAACTCCGAAATTTTCTCTCTTTTTTTTTTTTTTTTTTTTTTTTTTTTTGATTTGAGTTACCCGTGGGGGAGGGTCATCAATTTTTTTCTGCTAATCAATGAAGGGCCATGGTATTTTTAGAAAAATATGGAGGGGGGTCATCACAATTTTGTTTTGATGGAGATGAAAAACTCCAGCCCACCCCCCCTCATTAAAAACGTACAGTCCCTAACTACTGAGTACTAGCTTAGTAATGAGCAAAAGAAAACAATGGGTTTAGAGTCTACTACTAATCATAATGCATTCTATTTTCAGTTCATGGGTTGAATAATAATAATTTACTGGGCCAGCCCAGTTCATATAACAAGGCCTTAAGAGTGAGCTTAGGTTTAAATCATTCTACCTAAGCTCACTCTTAGGGCCTTGTTATATGAACCAGACTGGCCCAGTAAATTATTAAGGGGACTGACTTCTTTTGTTTCAAGGCCCCAAAGGAAAAGAAAACAAAAGAAGTCAGTCCTCTTAATAACTGGGCCACCCTGGTTCACATAATCAGGTCCTAAAAGATCTGCTAAATGACCAGCTAGTCCCTTTTGTTGTAATGCATGATTGCTTACTACATAGCTGCCAACCCTCCCGGATAATCCGGGAGTCTCCAGATTTTGGGCCTCGTCTCCCGGTCTCCCGGATAAAGACCTAAATCTCCCGGATAATCGCTCGAATCCTAAAATTGCGGCCATTTTAACTGAAATATAGTCTATCTTTCTTGCAATATCGTCTTTCCAACCCCCCCACCCCCCCCCCCACTGAGCGTGAAAATCGACCCAATTCTAAGGAAAAAATGTTGATCTCCAGATACGAAAGCCTTGGGGGTTGGCAGCTATGTTACTAGTCCAGACCCAGACCTCTTCTTAACCTGTTCCACTTTGGAAAAAAAAAACAGAGTCCGGAAGAACTTGCATATGCATGTGTTAAATGAACCAATCAGACACTGTAAGATTTTGGTGTGACCTGGTTACAAAACTATCGCTTAATATGGCTGCTGTTAATGAATGGTTAGATGAAAGTTTATCTGTACAAAATTGGCCTTGTAACCACTGAGCGAGGTCATGCCAAAACTTTATGATACATGTCTGATTCATTTATGTAACACATGCACATGAAGTTCTTGTGGACTCTGTTTTACTGAAATGGGTCAGGGTAAATTAAGAGGCCTGGGTCTGGACTACGTTGTTTTCAAGAGTCCATCCTCACCAGCTCTAATTGTGACCACTTTTTTGAATTCCAAACTAGAGGTGGTTGCTTTCAACAGCTATGACTGTAGTAACACTAAAAATGGCTGCAAAAGGGCCTAGAATGATTTTTTAAACCAGTGAAACAGAGGACTATTAAGTCAGAATTATGCTGTTTGGGAAAGAATAAATGAAAACAGTGGGATTATAAAATATTTTGAAATTGCAATCAGGATCCATAAAATTCAAAGTTTTTCAAAGTTTTGTCTCGTCTTTTCTTTCAATATTGTAGACGTTTTGGCCATTGACTCTGACCTTTATCCATCCTTGGGGACCCAGGGCAAAAGGGGAGGGAGAGGGAGAGGGGGGGGGGGAGGACCAGAGGGGGGAGGGGGAGGGCCGGGGATGGAAAGGAGAAGGGGAAAAGGACGCCCTGGGCTTTTGACTACCCCAAACCATTTCCAACAGCAAAACTTAATCCTCTTTCTGATTGGCCTCATTATATCTTAATTATAATGAGGCAATCAGAAGCGTTTGTGCGGTTGAGCTCGATTCATCTAAAATTACAAGTAAACAAGTTGACCCCACACATTGCAACAGCTCTTGAACAAAGCGAGCGGACATGCGACACCTTTTAACAGGAATAGAAGCTGGTTGTATCGACAATTATTCAGAAACAAGATGTCTTTGTAGAGAGCTGCCCACAGGATTTGGGAAAAGTTTGACTTACAAATCTTGCATGGAATTTACAATGCTTTGCCTGATGTCGGTGTGCAGAACTTGACACAAACATATTAAACTGTCACAGTATCCAAGCGATAATTGAGATGTGCCAGATATTTTTGTTATATGATCTTGTTTACGTGGGAAATCCCTAAGAGGATTAAGTTTTGCCGTTGGAAATGGTTTGGGGTAGTCAAATGCCTAAAGCGTCCTTTTCCCCTTTTCCTTTCCTTCCCCCTCCCCCTCCCCCTCCGGTCCTTCCCCGCCCCTTTCGCCCTAGTTCCCCGAGGATGACCTTTATCAGTAATTACAAAAGATTGCTTGTGCGAGAGTTCAAACTTATTTTAGTGCGCGCGTGCTTAGTGCATGAGGATTTTTTTAATGTTCTATAAATATCTGCAATTTGCAGATGGTCATTAACAATTAAAACAGAATCAGGGACAAAACTTTGAAAAACTTTAATGAAAAGTGGGACTAGAGTTTACTACTAACCTATACTAGAGTGATGGCACTTAATCCAAGAAACAAAATCTAATCGTCAATGTCTAATAGTCTAATTAAAACAAAAGAAAGCAATAGAAATAGTGTCTACTAATGTCTGTTAGACTAATATCTATTTTACAGATTAAGTGCCATCACTCTACTAACCTAAACCAGAATTTACTAGTAACCTTTACATGTACATGTAAATAATTGCCAACCTTTTCACAGGTTAATAAAATGACTCACCTAGAAACATGGATCTTAGAGTGATTAAACTTTGAAACAAAATCTAATAACTAATAGGCTAATCAAAACAAAAGAAAAAATGGAAATGGTGTCTACTATAATGTCTGTTAGCTAGGGTCCACTCACACGAGAGAGGGTGCCCCTATGTGATACTGTAGGAATAACTCTTTTGCTTGGGGAACGCTTTGTCATGTGAACGGGCCCTTAGACTAATACATATTTCACAGGTTAAGTGCCATCGCTCTAAGATCCATGCACGCATGGTGGAAACATGCAAATTATGAAAATGAAAGAGAGATGATAATATTTCTTTAAAACATTTTATTATTCTCAAACCACAGTACAACAGAGTCTTTAAATATAACAATAACTAGATATTGACAATAGCATTAAACATGGACAACATCTGCTTTTATGCGCTTTATCAAGCCAACTAAAATGCTGGCAAGATAATAATAATCACGAATGCTTTTATTATTGTTTAAAAAACTAGTTTGCTAACCAGATACATGTAAATTGCTACCCCTTCTGGAGTTGGAAATTGAAGTCAGACTACCTGCAACAATAAGTGCTTATTGCACTGAATTAAGCCATGATTGTCCACATTTAAAAAAACATTGCTCTCGTTTTAACACACAAAGGTTTAGAACCTTGTGAGATTTTGGTAAGAAAAGCTAATCCTTTAAAATTTTGTTAAGGGATTCCTATTGTACTGATTCATAATAGAAGTAGAAGAAGAAGCATTAAATAAAATGACTACAAAGGCTACCAGATTGAATTTCTATAATATTTGATATAAACCACAGCTATAGTATTAATTCAGCAAGGGAATAGGAGAGGTATAAATAAAAGTGCTAACAGAGAGATTATTGGGTCAAGGTGTTTACAACTCATCCTTCTTGGCACCTTCTTCACTGGGTTTCTCTTCACCTTCCTCTGGTGTTTCACCTTCTTCTCCCTCTGGTGGGATCTCTTCCTCTCCTTCACCCTCAGGTTCTGGTTCCTCGCCCTCCTTGCCTGGCTCATTGCCTTCTTTGCCACCAGAGTTTAAGAATTTCTTGAAGTCATCTAGAGTTCTACCTCCATTATAGTCAACAACCTGCAACAGGAGAACATAAAGATTAGCAATACATACATGTAAGACCTTCAACTATAAAAAATATTTTACTTGAATTTTGAAAACAAAGAAAATCTGTGAAAAAATGCGTCCCATCCACCCAAATAAATTGCCTTGTCTTGGGTCTCGCAAAGCCTTACATGGACCATTGGACACACTTTCATGTAATATACCCAAAAAGAAACTAGGGTGATTTTTGTAAACCCTTATAACAAATAGTTAACATGTAATAGTCGAAAACATAAACAAAGTTACAGTGATGGGTGATTAATGTCCTAAAATGTCTTTTCAATCAATCATTTAATCAAATTTCTAATACATTACATTTAATATGAACATATAAATCTAATGTATCATGGTAAGACTAAACAGAATTCTATGATTCCCTAATATAATTTCACGGATTTATGAAAATTCAAATCCTATGTACATAGATTATACTCACATCTCCTTCCTTGGGGAAATATTTGATGGTTGGGAAGCTCTGGACCTTGACTCCCTCTACTTCATTAGCTGTAGAATCCATTTTAGCAATGACGATATCTTTACTGTCCTTGTATTCTTCACCAAGTTTGTCCCAGATAGGAGCAAGTTGTTTACAGTGACCACACCATGGGGCATCTGTTGACAATAAAACACTAGTTAGTCACTGACTTTAAGCTTTCTATGAAATAGAGCAGTTTTCACATGAGTGGGAAACTAACTGCGCCACATCGTAATCGTGTCAGTGCTCTAATGTCTATAAAAACATTTGAGATTCCTGCCATAATCATACCTCCTGCCGTAATCATACCAGGCAGTGACTGTGACGTTTTCACACTCATACAAAATCTGCTCTCTATATAGCAGTTATAGTATGGCTGTCAAAGGTCAGGTCTGTCTGTGCTGTGTAGTGTCTTAGAATTTTGATTGGTCAGTGTCAGAAGATGCATTATTAAAACACAGTGCAGAGATACTGCACTGCACAGCACAGCACAGATATTTTTCAAATTCATACCAAAATGTTACTTATAATAGTTCACTTTTAATATTCTGGTTGAGTGATCATGCACAAAACAATTCAAGATGAGGCTCTGGGGAAACAAAAGAATATAGTAAGATTACTCCATTGTTTTCCTGGAGCCTTGTCTTGAATTGCTTTGTGCATGATCACTCAGCCAGAATATCAAAAGTGGGTTATTGTGCAGCTTGTCATGCAACCTGCAGAGAATTGAAAATTGTATACTATTTTTGCAAGATGGTAATTTCTAAAATTTTTATCAAACTTACAGAATTCAACAAGAACATCTTTAGTTTTGTCTCTTGCAACTTCATCAAAGTTCTTTCCAACAAGGACTTTGACAGGTTTAGCATTCCAGTCCTCAGGTACATCTTGGGTAAGGAGATGAGGCTGAAGTAAAACAAGTGATTCATCATTTAAATTGTAAAGCCATTACAAATTAATAACTACTAGATACAGTACAGTACATTACTGCTGATTCTGACAAATTGCAAATGCACTTTTCTTTGAGTTCACATGTCCACATTTGAATTTCAATGTTAGCCTTGCTTCAAAGCAAGAGGGGTATCAGACCCCAAACAAGGCAAATACAAAACAACAGCAATATTCCAGCACAAACAAGAGCAACTCTCTAAGAGATTATCATATATATTCCATTTGCATGATGCCATCATCTGACTACATCTACTAGAATGCTTTAACCCTAAGACACAAAATTGTTTAGAAGACCATGTCTACTTTTTCATTTACACAATAACATCTACAATACATGAATGTAGCTTTATAGAATGATGTACCTTAAGTTTGCCATCCAAAAATCCTTGTACAAACTCAGAAATAACTTCAGTAGTGACCTCTGGTTTCTCTGGTTTATACTTAGTCATATCATCATCAGCAAGGTTAATCAGGCGGACAGTTGGGAGTTCTTTAGTTGTGATTCCAAAGAATTCCATAATTCTAAGGTTGTCTTCTACTTCACCATTTACAAAAACAAAGAGAACTTTGCCTTTGAAGGATTTAGCAGCAGCAGAGAAAGCTTCGCTGTTGTCCTTGTAAGTTTCTGATTTCTTGTTAGCAAAGAGCAGGATATGGTGTTTGATCTCACCACCAAAGATCTTGGGAGCAGTCTATAACATAGATAATCCTGTCAGCTATCATCTACAGTAGTTTAAATACAATCAAATCATAATATTTGAATGTGAAAGGATTATTGAAAAAGGTTAGAAACTTCTTCACCCTTTCGACCAAGTTGATATTGCAGTGGGATGCAAATCTTGACCTACCTCATCACTGAATTCAGTTACAAGAGGAAGTTGATTGGCTTTGACGAACTTTTGGATTTCTTCAGCATCGTATTTACCATCATAATCATTACGTCCCTCATCAAACTATAACAATAAGAAGCAACTGATTAAAAAGACAAGAATTTCTGCTGGAAATTTGTAATTTGAACCAATGTTAGGAATGGTTAGTTTCAGATATTCTCATAGTGGTTATTTATTATGTTTTGAAAAATAAAATTCCTTGACATGAACATGTACATTGAAAAAATAAAATTGACCAAAACAATTTTTTTGTGATATTTGAGGTAAACATTGTTAGAAGGCTCATGGCAGTCTGAAATGCTGCATTATATATATCAAGTACAAATGAGAAATCCTTGTGTACCTTCTTAAACAAGACAATTTTATCTCCTTCTACTTTGTGTTCGGCTGCAATGGCACTGTCAGAAACAATTCCAAACTCAACATCATCGATTCCATCAGCAGCAGCAATGTAAGCCTTGGCAGCCTCTGACTCTTTATCAGCAAAGAAACCAACAACAGCTACTTCTTTGGTCAGGAATTTTGTGACAGCTTCAGCACTGTCCAAAGGTGTTGCTGGTGGGCCTGTCTTCTTCTTTAACCAGGCAACAATCTCTGACTCAGTACGACCACCTACAACAAATAAGTTTAGTGAAAATTATTGCACATGATCAAAGTCTTATATGTAAATTTTACCAACAAAAGACAAAAAACATCCAAAATTACAAGGTAATGTCTTTTCATAATTTCATAATTTTGTATTTTTTGTTATATAAAGTTACAGTAATAAGAGCAACATTTAGGAATTGTCACTCTGAATTTTTTAATAAATGTTTTCAATATTTTCAATGTTTCTGATAATCATCAGCACAACATTTTTAGGTGGTTGTTGAATAAAACAAAGTATGAAAATGTCTTAATAATTTCATGAAATATACTTAATCACATCTAGCATATGATCTATGGAAACCCTGAAGGTGTTCAGTTTCATTGATTCCCTAACTCATGATATTTCATATGAGTGGCTTAATGGGTGTCAAAGTATACAAGTCTGTATTAATCTATATGCAAATAATTACCATAGAAACCCTAAAAGTGACCAATTTCATTAAAATGATTACCAAACTAATAATCTATCACATACACGTAGGTGTCAATTGAAAGTATAAATCTTTTTGAGCTATAAAATGATTGTTCCTCATTTGACAGGTATATTTTGAGCCTCCTTAACTTCACTTACAAAATACTACTGATAGCAAATATTTCAAAGGCATTTGGTTTATAAAGAGGCTTAAAAAAGTGAAAATTATTAAGCTGATAAACCGAAAACACACGACTTTAGATGACAAGATATATATATATATATACATTCAATACTGCTAAGCAAGTTTAAATCAAACAAGAAGATGTACATCATAAATTTACCTCGTTAAATTAAAGGTTTTTAAATGTTTCTTTTAATGTTATAGTCATGTAGTTAAGAACAGGGCCCATAGGGCTTCTAATCAATAACAGTGTTAAAATGCTTGCAAAGCTGCCAAGAAAACTAGCCTGCATTTATTATGAGCATTACAAGGGGTTTTGTTTGGCTGTAACGCAAGCTAATTAAAACCAGAATGTACTGAAGCTGAGTTTGGGCTGCCTGTGTAATGCTTGGTAATTTGACTTAGCACTCAATTTAGTGTCTTGTTTTAAATGAAAAACCCAAGGAAAAATTATGAATGTCCTTTTGTTTGATCTTCTTATAATAACTGTTCAGCTGTATGAATATAGGATTGACAGAATAAATAACCAGCAGGATACAGATGTAGGCTTTGTACACATACTAGCATTTTAGCATTTAGAAACCACTACAAAGACTTGACTGCTGTGCATATAAAACATTATCGTCACTGTTTAACATGCTAATTTAATGATATCTATTCCTTTTACAGACAAGTATTAAACATCTGATGTTCCAATCAAAAAAGTTAAAAATATAACATAAATATTTACAAATTTTCAAACAGGAAATTTTTCTCCAACGGACTGATTTAGATTGCATCAATTTTTCCAGATGAGTGCTCTTGGGAAATACATGTACATGTAAGGTTCTACATTCGAGGCGAACATTCTTCCCGTTAGTATCAGTCTTAATTAGGAGAATGAAATGGAAAACAGTTGGTGAGTTAATTCACAATAAAACATGAACAAACCAGTTGAAAGAGTAAATTTATGCTAAAATATGCATCAAAAATGGAACAACCAATTAAAGGCCTACAAATCACGAAATGACTCAACACTTGAGAACAATAAACAACATTTGAAATACTTAACAGCATGGATAAATGACTAACTTAACTTACTAATTTTTTTTCATATCTTTTCCATTGGGGAGTTACTATTTGTACAAAAAGTAGAAGTCAATTTTGTTTTGAAAAACCTAAATCATAACAAATCACAACTCGGAATTGTATGATTTTCACTATGGAAAAAAAGAGCAATCAACTATTACTAATGATAAATGTTGTACAAATTTGTAAGAGTCTACAAGACTATTTTTAATACTAATAGAATTTTTTCGGCACGGGTGACGTGTCCCAATTCAAGATTCTTGATTGTAGTCAAAAAGTAAGTTTCAAAGTTAAGTCAAAGAAATATATCTAAAGTATAGACAAAGACTCCGAATTTCTCAATACTAAGAATGTTTTCGGAAGGTCGTGAAATTTCGTAGTGAAAACGGAATATGTAAACCAGCCATGAGTAGTGTTTATAAACTACAGCATTACCTTAACGTCAGTCAAGCAATCCCGACTCCAAAGGGATATTATAACGGACGTAAATCATATCCACAACTAATGGAGCAGTTTAATAAGGTAGTAATTATTATCATCATTATTATTATTTTTGCTTTACAGTAAAGATAAAGGCTTCGCCATTGATGCATTTTCACAAAAATTGATCAATGTTTTATGAGGATAGTAGTTTGCAAAGCTGCACGTGCAAGACTTGAAGAGAAGAACAATGGCTAAATATTACATGTAAAAACTTATGATTACCTGTATATTCGCTAGCTTTTCCTTCTTTGAAGAATTTGATGGTAGGATAGCCTTGCACTCCGTGTTTTTCACCAAGTTTGGTTTCTGCTGTAGCATCGACTTTAGCAAGCTTGATAGCGGATTCTTCTTCTTTGAGTTTCCCAGCAGCTTTAGCGTATTCAGGAGCTAAAGCTTTGCAGTGTCCACACCATGGTGCATCTAAGATACAGTAATAACACGTCATGTACTGAACATGAACACCTTTACTACAAAAAAACTAATATTCTCGCTGCCATACTTACAAAATTCGACTAAGATATGTTGGTGAGCACTCAGCGCCTCGTCAAAGTTCTTTTCAGTCAAGACTAAGACATTTTCTTCCTCTTTAATGTCTTCGCTGTAAGCTAGAGCTAAATAGGTTAAAACAAGAACAACTAAAGGCTTCATTTTCCTGTGGTTTGAGCTAACAATTTCAAAGCAATGGCTTCTCTGTACTGGGAGCGACAAAAGAGGTCGATAAAGTGCAGTAGGGACCGGAAATCGACCAGCTTCCACTCGTGTTGAAATCTGATTGGTCCATCCAATCTTAGAGCCTGGGCCATTGATCACGGAAGTGGAACGTGAAGTTGTCGATTTTTGATTGGTTGCTTGATAATTCCGCTTTGGAGTAAAGACACGTAAGGGCATTCTTCATATTTCTGTACAAAATTTGTTGTTCTTGGCAACATATGACCTCAATTGATTTTTGAAATTTTAGTTGTGCTTTTCACACCTTATAGATACCATTAATTTAGTAGAGAACTACACCTTACAATCACGTAATACGTTTTACAAAAAGAGTTCACTTGTGTGTAATTTTGCGTGATTCTGACAAAAATCCACTCGATAAAATCTCCAGTTCTAACGGATTGAATATTTTCACTTTTATTCCACTTTAAATTAATTTATTATTTTAAAGTTTTTTATTTTTTATAAAGTTTATTAAGCCTTTGCTTCCTAACGATTTTCATCCGCTTTGTTTAAAATATCTCTCATGGAGAGTTTTTAAAAAAATTTAGACTAGCAAGTCGCAAGTTACCATGGTTACGTTGACTCGTTTGATTGGAGCCTAAAGGTCCTGCTCTAATTGTTAGGAAGGTACATTTCCAACATTCTTCCAGCTTATTTTAGTGAATGTGTTAGTCGTTTTAAATAACAAGTATAAGAACTGCCTTTTAGGAGTTACACACCCTCCCCCTCTCTCCCCCCGCAAGGTCTCGTAATAAATGGCAATTACTAGGAACAAAATTGAATGGAGGGGGGGGGGGGGTAAAAACTTATAGCGCGCGCTCTACACGCTATGATTGTATTGCAGTAGATTAGAAGTAAGTTGGAAATTTCAATTTCAGTATCAAATTTACTGCAAGTTTTGGGCAAATTCCCAACGGTTAGAAATATGTTGGAAAATCCATTTACCACCCATTTGAAATTTGATTTTGTAGGATTAGGATTAAAGTTAGGATTGTAATATTGTAAAGCGCCATGGATTATTTCTTTATTCATTCATTCATTCATTCATTCATTCATTCATTCATTCATTCATTCATTCATTCATTCATTCATTCATTCATTCATTCATTCATTCATTTATTTATTTATTTATTTATTTATTTATTTATTTATTTATTTATTTATTTATTTATTTATTTATTTAAATATGTTGGGTACATACATACATACATATCTTTTTATTTCACTTCGGATTTAAGATAGCATACAATAGATACTAGTATCTCCGAAGAAAAAAGAAAGAAGAAAGAAGAAAGAAGAAAGAAGAAAGAAGAAAGAAGAAAGAAGAAAGAAGAAAGAAGAGAGGGTAATTGCTGAAAATTAAATTTTCAGCATATTTCCGTCCAACTGTCAACGGTTATTCTTTCCCCCCCGGACATTTATCAGTTCAGACACCTTTTTTGTCGGCCATTCATTTAAACTTTCTTGAGTGTCCTTATTCATTCAGACTTTCTTTATCATTCTTTCAACATTGACCAAAATTTCTTTCGACTCCTCCGATCGGTCACTCATTTATTCAGACTTTTTTCAAGCAGCCAATCATCCAAATTTTCTATTCTTCCCAGAGCTTTTCATCATTTATTTTGATTTTCTTTGCCAGTCTTTATTACTGAATGAATTAATTAATTCGCTTGTTCCTTCATTTGTTCGTTCACCACAGTTTTACAGTTTTGCGCGAACTGGTTAAGGCACGGTAATACGAGCAACAAAATCACTCAACTTGTCAACATCGTTGCGAAACGAGTTGAAGAGCGATGCTGCGCGTTTTTCCACCCGAAAACAAACTTGTCTTGCAACAAAATAGTTTGCTGTAAGTTGAGTGAATCCTGACTTCTGATTGGATCAATCACGAACACGAAGGAAGCCATTTCGCAGTTTGCTGCGAGACACGTCGAATACGCGCAACATCATGAAATTGTGTTGCGAAAAGTCGAGCGACTGTTTACTTGCTGCAAGAGACTTTTTCAACTTGCAGCAAACTATTGATTTCGGGTATTGGAAAAACGCGCAGCATCGCTATTCAACTCGTTTCGCGACGATATGTTGCCAGACAAGTTGTCGAGTGATTTTGTACCTTTACAAGTTTGGATGCACAGTGCAACTACGTACTGGTGCAGAAAAAGTTGCTGGCATTTGTTACACGTTATAGTTTCATCCAGAATGATATGTGATCACTAAACTGCTACAATCTGTGCCAATTTCAATTAACACATTTTCGAAAAAATGGTCAAAATTCTACATTTATGAATTGTGACTTTATCCCCCTCGCCGCCTAAGCAATGTTGTCCACTAGTCAGATTCCAGGGTGGGAGACGTTTCTCATCTCAGCATTGAAGGGAGAGGGGGAAATGACTGAAGTAAACAAACTTAGTTCAGTTGCCAGTGAGGACAAATTTAGCAAGATAGGCCATTTTCTTGCACAAATGTGTCATTCCATTCCAAATGGCGCCGATTGTAGTCTGTGAAACCTGTGAACAGGCTAAAGGGAGGGGGGAGTGGAGGAGGAAGGTAAGGGACTTGGGGAGAGGAAAAGGGGAAGGAGAGGCTCTCCCTCCCCTTTGCTCCTCCCCAACTGCCCTTCCCTTTCTCCTTCCCTCCCCCCTCTAGCTCTTTAGCCTGTTCACAGGTTACTAAAAGCGCATTGCCTGCTTTTCATGTATTATACTGGAATACCCAAATGGTGTTGAACATTGTTTGTAGCATCATTTGGAGTCTGAGTACCTTAGAGATATTTTAGTACATAAATTATAGCCAAGGGCTCACGTGATCGGTTCGAAGATTACATGCAGTAAAGATCCAGATACAAAAAATATATCATATTATTTTATTTTATTTTTCATTTATTTTGAGATTCTCCCTGAGAATGGTTGCGAAATACAAAAGCCGGGACGTCGTGAGGTCCCTCACAAGGTATTAAACGCCACAATTATTATAGAAAATGTAGACCCAACTACAAACTAAAAATACCATAGCTAGGATGCAATGAAAACTTGAATAAAGCTATATAAACAGACTCAAAAAAATCTAGAATCTCCTGGAAACATATACTAAATATCTAACACATGACTGCAAGGACGCAACTTGGAGACATTTGGAAGAAATTTTGCCGCGCAAAGTAAAATAGTTGAAATTAGAATCACAAGCTGGCAAAATCTGGCTTTAGCTAACAAACATTTGGTCTTAGCCTTGTTCGCTTGTGTTTCAAGCAACATCGCAGTACGATTGCCGCATTCGTAAAGAATAGCAAACTCCATACCTTTGTTCTTAATTTTTACCGTAAATTACCTGAGCGAGCACTAGCTGATCTCATGTAAGTTATTGGGAGTTTCGAGAAACGGAAAACTACATTGTAACATATTAACTTATCTAATGACAGTACACTACACACACGATCAAATTTGTATAGCCAATGTTTTTTCTATTATTTCAGACACTGGATACCTTTTCTAAGGTTTAAACAGCGTTTAAATGATCGATCCTTACTCTGTACTCTAAATTCCGGCTTCATCTGTCCAACGGAAAAAGTGCTTGAATATTTTTGAAAGCGTTCATATAAAAACAAGCAGATAGCCAATAAATATACGCAGCTGGTCAAAGAAACTTCGTTATCGTTTACATATGACTAATGTATCGATAAATGCCCGGCACTTCTAAGAAGTATCCATCAACGTTCTCAATAATGATTCAAATAGTGTATAAGCATAGATTGCCTAATAGTACAATAAAATATATAGCATTGGGAGATGTTCTTAGGTCTTGGGATAGTGCCGGAATATCCTATATAGTCAACCAATAGGGTTTTATTTATGAAAAATTCGACATTCTACAACAATATATGTAGCTACCGGCTGTTTTCGATTTCCGTTGGCAAAACGACATTTTTTCCAAACTGGACGCAAACGTTTTCAAATGCATATCAGTTTTGTTGATACAGAGAATGCGTCGCTGTACTAGAACCCGGCTAGCTCGACTCGGGAAAGTTGAGAAAAGCGTTTTAGCGACACGGAAGTAAAAGTGATCTCTAGCGACAGGGAGACAATGAATTTGCTGAAATAAAGCATTAAAATACTTATCGATAAGTGTCTATCATGGCAACAATAATAACAGTGTTAAAAGTTCCTAGCTTTTGGACCGTATCGTCTCAATAATTCCACGAGGACTTTAAACAGATGTTAATGTTACCATGTACCAAGCGGCCTTTTTTGGCTTAAAACTCTACCCAACACCTCCAGTGCTGTAATGATTTTTGTGACTGATCCAGTACACCTCTAAGCTAGGGACACTTCGATTATCGTATTACTAAACCGTGACGGTGACTTTTCGATTTTTACTGGGAAAATCACTTGAAAGCTCAGAGAGACAATAGCTGTTTTCCCTAAGCTATAATTCTAAAATATTAATTTGGTTAGTTTCTTTGTCTCAATTAGTTTGAGAAGCTCTGAAATTGTATAGAACAAACAAAAGCTCAAACACTTCTCTTAGTGTTGCTAGGGTAACAAATATCGGGTCCACCTGCAATGATAATAAAAGATTCGCGTGGCGGTAGAATCGATTCCTATTGGTTGATGAACGAGCTCGATTGTTGAGTTTTTCTTAGGGGCATATCACTCTGTTCTCGAGCATCCAATAAGATTGCACTCATTTGGGAACTTCCATAGGTAATACGAAAAATCGAGCAACAACTGTAGATTGTCGCTTCTGCTCGGTCTCGTTAACCTCGTACACAAGGCCTTTGGATTTGCCGAACAAGGCTCAATTTTAGCACAATGGATAAAGCTCAACTTCTAAAAACGGTCGAAAGTTTAAAATTTCAGCTTCAAATTCAGCGTATGCCAGTCTCAAAGTGCTCAGCCGAGTGAGTATATATGTCGCTAAACCATGCCGTTGTTTTGAGCGAAACCTGAAAGGGATCAATGATAGATCAACACTTTCTTAGTTTTTGCTCTAACATTGGCTAGATCGAAAAGTCTTTTAGTATTTATTGGTTCCATAGGATGGCAGTATTGTGGCTTTAGTGTTTTAACGCAAGCGAGTGTGCGATCTTTGAAAGCTTCTCGAATTAGAAGTAATTTTAATATGCTAATCGTAAGGGTTGGTTTGGTGTGTTCTTCAAAGCTTCACTTGAAAAGACAAGATGAAAAAGAGACAATGAATATATAAACCCCAAAAATGTCAGTTTGCCAAGATAAATGTCTTTTTTATAAATATCGAAGCATAATATTCTGTTTATGGAAAAACCATGCGGACGTACAGCCCTATGAAGCGGCATTGCAGTTAGGAATAATTTGTGTGTATATAATATATCGGTGCTAGCTCGGTGACAACTCTATTCCATAGATAACAGCGACAGGCCTTTACGCTGATAGCAAAAGGGCGAATACTATCTCACAAAGCTAAATATAAGCCGGCAAAAACCGATGTGTTTTTATAGAAGCGAGCAGTCAGTTCGAAGCCGAAATAAATTGGTCTTTCTATACAGCAAGTACATTAGCTTTTGTATTAAAGCTTTACTTGACGGCTTTTCAAAACAATGTAATATCTAACTCAATGGAGCTCTTACGGGCATAACTTTATACAACCTTTTGTAGCATCAAATTTAGCATTATTACTTTGAGTTATACTACAACGCTAAATATCTCTTTTTACGTTTTTCATTAAAATTCATTTGAAAGTTGCCGTATGTCTTGCCGATGACAAATTTCATTAAGCGAAATCGCGCGAAATTTAATGTTCCCGGTGCAGTGGCTAATCGAATTTCATTTTCAAAATTTAACATTTTCTAATTTTAGGGGAAACGCAACTTGCTGAAACCAGATTTTTTCAAATCTTTAAAAGATTTACCATTATTTCCGGCTGAATCAATACCTTGACAGAAACTCGAACCGAAGGCAGCAAATGGCGGAAATAGCTTTAGAAATTTGAAGCTCGTTTGCAATAGAATGGAAAATACCACAATTGGATCAAAAACAATGCTGTTAAATTACTATCTGGAGATCGCCGGAAGCCAATATTTTCCACAAGGCTGTTATATCAAGTCGCTGGTTTCAGCATATATTAACTTGTTTCTTGGTTTTTGTTTTTCAGCTTAAAATGCTACTGCGACCAAAACATTAATTCCGACCCGTTGATAATGCCACCAGATAAAAAAGAAAACCCATGGGCTGAAAAATCCAAGTGTACTGTGCTATAGCCAGCCATTCCAATGTAACATTATCTTTGTGGGAAAACGTAACATAACTTACTCCAAACCGTCCTGAAGCATAGAAACATTGACCTCAATTTGTTTACAACGATGGTACCGCACTACAGCCTTCAATGACCAGGAAACAGATGTTGTTCTTTGTCTCCGTGCACTCAATGTTTTAGGTAGACTTTTCAAGTAATCCAAAGGACTTGTACATGTACCACACTGTTGTGAATAGTTTTATTGTGCCAAAAAAGGTTTGGCCAAGATTTCCTATCAGTTTGAATCGTTCTTGAGATATATATATATAATATATATATATAATTGTTGTTTTGCAAATAGTGTAAATGTCAATGTCAACATTTTCCACATTTTTAAGTATTCAATTGCTTTCTTTTTAATTCTTAGTATTCTATATGTAAGCCAAATTCACAACGAAAAAATAAATAGACAAGCTTGAATTTCAAGGGAATAAAGTATTCACTAGATTCCAACCTACAACCAGTTTTTGATGGGTTGATCATGAAGTCAGGGGTATGGATTGTGTCACTGGTTTTTAGTTGCCGATAGGAAAAAACCAGCGACAAAATAATAGCCTTGCATTCTCAATGATCAATTGAGCTCACAGCAAGCACAATATTGACAAATGTGACAGTTTTATTGATTGTAATTGCAAAGTTGATGTTGCAATAGTATATGACGAATGTTGAATTCAAATTGCACGTGATGACAATGGTAATCTGCATGCTATTATAGTCTATTTAGCACTTAGCCGCACCCTCAATGCGAAGTTCATCGCACATGCGTTGAGATGTATCCTCAGCAGAAGGAACCACATGTACGAATATTGTTTGGGTTTTGAAGAGCATAGCTTTGCCGAGGAACGAACGTGTTATAATTACTAGTCTAGATTCAAACTGCTTCTCAGAGTGAACATTTTCATCAGTTATAATGGTTTACTACGAAATGGTTAATACCAATGAGAAGTGGGAAATGCCGAAAAAATTGAAATTAAAATTGACATGGAAAAAACGCAAGACGAAAAACAACTCATTTTTGTCGCGCTGTGGAAAGCAGATATCCTTTCAAACAGATGTTGTGTAGACAGTAGCGCTTACATATTTCACTGGTCAAGCGGCGGTTTTTACGAATAATTTTCTTCATATCACGACAAATTTTAAATCTGAAAAACAGTCACAAATCACTTAAATCTTTAGAGAGGAAGCCATATATGCAATGCAGCCAAATGGAAAGAGTGCCGTAATTTTTGTGCATATTTTTGTAAGGAGACGTTTGGGTTGATCATTGCTTGTTCTTCTATGTGGAGACCTACGCGGTTCTATATGACCTCGATCCCCTTTCGTTTCGACTCGCGCACTGCAGTTCCCCTATGAGAAAAAGAAATTATATAGCGGAGGGGTTAGAGGGTCACCATTCGCCTCGATGAGTATCACTTTTAGGTGGAAATGTTTACAAAATCAAGACGGCACGGTCTGTATACTGATAGACCTATTGTTGAAATGTCTCACCGTTTTCTAAACTGTACGTCATAAACACATTAACAATTAACTGCTGCAGGGAATTTTAAAGGTTTTTATTGAATAATTTGTTGAAATAGAAGTTGTGCATTACAATTATCATTTAATGGGAGATAAGAAGAGGGAAATTATTTTCATTTAAAACAAACAAATAGAAATGAGCTATGTCACTTTAGAAATATGGGGAAAAAGAATACCAGAAAAAATACTGCCAAATGTCTAAGTAACAAATAGAATATGTGTTTTAAGTTACAAATACAATATTCGTTTTATAAGAGCATATGAATTTCAATATTATCTGCATTAAAAATTGAACTGTCTACTTGTATAAAGTATATTGTGCTCATTCTACACTTTAGTGGAATAGCCACAGGCAAATTTATATTACTTTCTTTAATAAAAATTTGTTTTGTATCTAAATATTTCTAATTGTATCAAATTCAAAGTTCTGTTTTTTCATTTTTGCTTGTCTTCTCTTCTTCTTTTAAATTCTGATCTTCTTTAGGCTCTTCTTTACCATCTTCTTTTTTCTCACCCTCTTTACCATCTGCCTGAGGTATTTCATTGCCATTTTCATCATAGTTATCCAGCAGATTTTCCCCATCATCTGCTTCACCTTCTTCAGGTTCTTCACCCTCATCATCATCATCATAATCAGTAGCCCCTCCATCAGCTTGTTGCATGGCCATTTGCTGTTTAATTTGTTCTGCTAGTCTAGCAGCTGAGTTAGGATCATTGATGTCAACATTTAGTCTGTTGATTCCATCATTAGCATTTTGTTGTTGTCCATTGACATTGACATTCATGTCCTCTTTCTCTTTCTTGGATCTGTCTACCCCTTCACAGGCCAGTGTAAGCTCATAGCAAATCTTTTTTTCTGGATCACTTTTCTTTGAGGCGAATATTTGCTCAATCTCTTCTTCATAATTTTCTAGAGAGAAAGTAATGCATTTTGTTAATACTTTGGAATCAAAGTCAAGCAGAGCCATAAACCATTGAAATTTATCTACCAAAAGCACATAGGATGGCTGACAGCTTGGCAGCTGGTGATTCTGTTTCCACTAACTACTTGTACCTTAAACACAAACTACTTTTGAGTAAAATTATTAATAAGCACTGCATCAAAAATCCTACAAAATTAATACGTGCCATGGTGCTTATGCCATTCAGGCCAGGGGCAGATCCAGGATTGTCTTCAGGAGGGGGTGCACCATAATATAAATTGAAAACTTCCAAGAGGAGATTTTGAAAAAATATTGAGAAAAACGGACTCAAAGTCATCTCAGGAGGGGGTGTGCACCCCCTGCACCCCTCCTCTAAATCCACCCCTGCAGGCACTCAATTTCCATTTTCTGGTTAAAATCCTCACCCAAATCAATTTGGGTGAGGATTTTAACTGGAACCCTTAGTGGCTGCAAATTGAGCCTATTTTGGCATTGGGATACTTCAAATTTGGAGTGTCAAACCGTAGAATTTCTAGAGAACACTGATGGAAGTAATTGTTTGCAAAACAGCTATGATTGAGAATTATTCTTACCAATTAAATATTTGCATCCTTTGACAGTAGTTGGTGGTGAATAATCATATGTTCTAAATGAGCTGGCTTTACAAACTCCTTCCATGGCTTCTATAACTCTAACATCCCAAGGATCAGATGACTTCTTTTCCAGTTTCTTGGATATTTCTGCAGGCATAAAAACCTTTTACATTAGCATGGTAGGAACATAGAATATCATAGAAATAAGAACTTGTTTGATTTTACTGTACTACAATCACATCCTGTTTTCCTCAACTTTAATGCTACTAATAAAGGCAGGGTTGAGGCCATACACTACTGTGATCTATTCTTTAATATAAACTTAAGCTTTCGTTGGTCACTGACATCATCAGAAGTAAAGAAAAGAAAATGTATGCACATATATAAGCAACCATGGTGCAGCAGGACAAAGAGACCTAATTAATGAACAAAGGGATGATAAAGTGTGTGACAAAGCAAACAAATCTAGAATAATAGTTCTCTAAGCTCTTCATACTTATTCTAGATTTGTTTGCTTTGTCACACACTTTATCATCCTTTTGTTCATGGTCACTAATTAGGTTGCTTTTTCCTGCTGCGCCGTGGCTGCTTATATATGTGCATACATTTTCTTTCTTTTACTTCTGATGATGTCGGTGACCAATGAAAGCTTAAGTTTATTAAAGAACAAATCACAGTTATAGTGTACAGCCTCAACCCTGCCTTTATTACTTCCAAATGCTACTGAAGGACAATTTCCTCATTTTAATGCTACTATCAGTAACTTCAATGAGCTTTTATCATGTAATTCCAAAAGTCACAGTACAGAAATTTTATATAATTACCATAGTTAGAAAGAGCACGTCAAAATAATTTTTATTTTTATTAGTAAAACTGTGAAGTTTGAATGAAGTAACTTTCAAACTCATGAAGATATGAATTTTCTGAAATCGAAATTTTGTATTAAAACATTTGCTGTTAGGCAAGAGATGCCTATATACCAGCAAAAGTTTTCTTACAAATTCACACTTTTCAAAAATTCATATTATCGCGAGTTTTGGATTTAATTCCTTCAAACTTCACTGTCTTGCTAATTTTTACGTGCTCTTTCCAGCTATGGTAATTCTTTTTGTTTTATGAATTTAAAAATACCAGATAAAAGCTCATTGCCAGAAGAAATGTTCAATCAAATGTCTGTTCAATTGCATATTTATTTCCAACTATTGTATTTTTAAAGGTAGACTGTTTTGTGAAATGACCCATGGTGGTTAGAACTTTCATGGATATAATCTCTTCTGGAGCAGAATTTTCACCCCACAAAATGCTCCATGACATTATAATTTATGGTTAGATGTATTGGAAGGCATGATGCAGGGGCAAATAGCTCAAAAATGGCCACTGCTCATTTAGCATTGATAATTTTTTCAACTTTAGACATAATAATCCCTAAAATAATAAATAAAGCATGTTTCACTTAGTAACTATGCAAAAATTTAGAAAGTTCCAATGAAAATCCACAGATATGAATTTAACAAATTGTGAAATAATATACAGAAAATGTATGGTTGGGGGTATTAATGCTATACCCAAAGACAAACATTTGTCTATAAAATTAGCAAATTTCAAAAATTTATATCTCTGCTGATCTTCATTGGAACTTTCTAAATTTTTGTACAGTTACTAAGTGAAACATACTCTTTAGCATTTCAGGGATCATTACGTCTTAGATTGGCAAAAAGCTTTCGGCCACCATTTTTGGGAAAGGTTTATTGTGTGTACTCTTTGGAGCACGCTTTTGGAGCAAAATGTACCAGTCTTTACAATTACATCTGTCCGATTATTTAAGTTTCAGACCTCTTTAGTTTCTGATTCAAGATTGCTAACATATATTAACCTCACCTTTAACAGTTGCGCTACAACACTCACAGTAAATTCCTGGA
Source organism: Telmatactis stephensoni (assembly GCA_029948255.1). Classification (NCBI taxonomy): domain Eukaryota; kingdom Metazoa; phylum Cnidaria; class Anthozoa; order Actiniaria; family Isophelliidae; genus Telmatactis; species Telmatactis stephensoni. Next base: position 210,202 of record JALIZF010001320.1, read on the forward strand.
ACATAGAAATTACATAAGAACCTTTATAACACCTAAGCACAGCCACCTTCCCCTCACAATGCAATAAGTTTTACTTTCAAGTCAAGACCAAAACACAGTAAATATCATTTTGTAGGACTGATAAATAACATAATATTCTGCTTATTTTAACTTTCGAATGTATATTAAGAAATTAATTCTGTGCATAATGTAGCTAGAAACTCACCTTGTTTCATCCCTGTAGGTCTAGCTCTCTCACAGGATGTCACAAGAACTTCCACAAAAAGGATAAATAGAACAGCAACTCTGGCCAACAGGTCCATTTTAACTAGAATAGTGAAAACAAGTCAGAAACCAGCAATAAATATCTAATGGTAATTTCAGGACTAATATCATCATTAGCATCTTTTTTTGCTATTTAAATCAGAACAAAGACAGTTGCCTCAGCACAACTCATGAAATTATTTTATGAAAAGACACCAGAACTTTAATGAATGACCAATAACCATTATATAACCAGCCTTGATTAAATGATCAGTTTGTAATTTACTAAAAAATTTCTAAGTAGGCAATAACTATAAATGATCCCCATATGTATGTTATTGGTTACTTCCACTTAACTGAGTTCTCTATATTATTCCTAGTTTTAAGGATGTTCTATGATTAATGTATAGTAGTCTCCAGCTTTAGGGGGCAACAACTTTAAATACACAGTCATGTGATCATGACCTATTCTTAACAAAAAGGTTAATATGGAAATGTGAAAAAAAGTGGCAGATCAGACAAAAATTGATATCAGGAATAAGAAAAATTATAATAGAGTACAAACACTAAAAGTGTGCAATATAAATAGTATTGAATACTCTGTGCTAAATCATACAAATTCTTTTGTTTTCTATTACAAGTTTAATTAGACAAGTGCTATTTAGTACTAAATATTGCAAAGTATTGCACACTTTTAGTGTTTGTACTCTATCAGGAATATCAGACAAAAATTGATATCAGGAATAAGAAAACACAAAATGTTTCCTATGATCTTTTTTTATGAAAATTTGTACTGTATCTCAAAAACAGCTTACTGAACAAATAAAAGCTGGGGGTCACCAAGCTTGTTGCATCTTATTTCTCATCCACTTAAACCCTTAAAGGCCCACTTGGATGAAAATCGATGAAAATTGGAAACTTTTTATTTCTATCTGAAGATGAATGTAGCTGAATAACTAGCTACCCTCTGCCCAAAAATCTGCATTTCAAACTTATTATCAATGAGAAATTTTGATATAGAGTCTAAGAGAACAATAGGGTTGAGTAAATGACGTCATTTACTCACAACTTAAATGCTAAAATACTTGACAATTTCTGTGTGTCTCGTTTGAATGTAAAGAAAATGTTGCTTTTGGTGATTATTGGGAGTTGTACAGATGTAGGTTTTACTAAGTTTCAAGACATTTCAATTTTTGGCTTATTTTCATCCAAGTACCCCTTTAATTTGCATACAACCCATAGTAAAAAAAGATATAATTCATATATACATGTATAAGTTGCTGTTAATTCTTTTCCACCAGTTAATTTTTTAAGACTGTTTTAGTTCTGCAGTTTATGTCCTAGTTGTCAGAGACCTTAAGATTGATGTTTACGACAAACTGCTAATGACAAATGGCAAAAATGACTTAGATTTTGACTTTATATTTTACTTTAATCCTAAATCAATCCAATGGGCAAATAAAGAACAAATCTCTTAATGACAGAAAATACAAATATCTTCACTTAAGTGTACAAATGGCTGAGGACACACAACTAAAGGTTTCTGTTTCACGGTTGCCATTTGCAGTAAAAGTCAATCTTAATATAAGGTCTCTATTATACTGTAATCATTTAAAACCAACCCATACACACAGCTTTGATAAATTATTGGGATAGTACGCGTGCTCTGATTGTCCAATAATCGTGTTTGATGAGAGCATCAAAAAGTCGCTCACATCACATTTTTTGAATTTTTCGTAAATTTGTGTGCTTGTTATTGTATAAAAGAAGTAAAAAACTGTTTTTCTGTGTTTGACAGCCTGATCAAAACACTTGTGGTGTTGGGAGAACACTTGAGAGCTGTGAAAACACTTACCTATGGCTCGTGTTTCCACTATGCTCTCATGTGTTCTCCTAATATCATGTGTGTTTTGATGAGGCTATCAAACACAGAAAACAGTTTTTTTATTTCTTAAATCTAGCAGTGTATTTACCCTTCAGAAAAATTCAAACTGGTGGAAAATTCTTCACTGCAACATATGCAGTACAAGACACATTTAATAATTTTTTTTGTCTATAGACAAATTGACAAGCAGATTGCTATAGGCTTCTCTTACAATAGCTGTCTAATGTCTATTAATATTGAATATTTTAAAATGATGCACATAGCTTCATTTTGCCATCTTTTTGACCATGGAGTATTCAATCAAATATAAAGCAATGCTCTTATCTTTGCCAACAATCTAGGACCTTGGTGAAGAGATTAATTACCATATAAAGTATATTTTATTGATGCCCAATCATAAAGCAACACTTGTTCCTTTAGCAGCATCTTATTGTTTGACCTACCTGTATTGTAAACGTTTTAAAAACTTATTGAACTTTATCAATAATTAATGGAATGTGACCTGAAACAAAAAGTTTTATAAAATTGGAATATAACTTGATTTAAAACACATATAACTTCCACAATACTATATTCTGGTAAATGTTAAAGTATACCTTACATCAAATATTAGCATAATCAAAAACTGTAACTGAATAGCCTAAAACAGATGGCACTCTAGTACATGTAATATAATCAGCCAAAAATCTACAATTACTATACACGTACACATTTATAGCTTTGCCTTTTTTTCTAGGCCCCGGGTGTAGATCATATAATTTTTTTAATACTTTAAGTTAAATTGGATGAGCTACCTCAACTATGTTTTATGCGATAACGTTTTTAAAATGTTCCCACAAGGAAAGGTTACCGTATCGATAGCGTGTTCTAGCTAGACGCCGGCGCGAAAGGCGGAACGTGTCGCGAACCATTACTTAGGGTGAAGTAGTTTTAAGAAAAGTAAAGAAAAATAACAAGTTTGTAAAACTGAGCTTACCTATAGGTACAAATAAAATAACCAACCACTTGGGAAATTCGGTAGATCCACAACAAAAGGCTTACTACTTACAAACAATCGGCCTTTTATTCTCTTCTCTCGAAACTTGACAAGTCAGAAGTTACCAGGCGTTGCGTTACCTGTTAGAGGGAGAATGAGTCCTAGTCAATAACCGCTGTCTATTGTCTCTGCAGGCGCAGCATCCGGGATCTCAATGGATTTTTGAGAGGGAAACAAAATTTTGATAAAAGTTCGACAAAATGGTATGAAAAAGGTGATTTTCTGAACTTAATCAATTCCTAACTACTCAAGAAATATGGCAAGTACAATTGTCAAGGAAGGAGAGTATACTGTAACGATTTATAGCTTGGTACGTAGGCTACAAGTACGATATTTGTATTGTTTACATCGGTTGCCTGGCAGTCTGGGTCTGACATTTTGTGAAGGCTAAAAAGTCTTGTGGATTTTTCTGAAGTGATCCAACGTGTATGGATAAAGTTCGAACTTCTCTCTATTTTTAAAATGTATATAGTTATCTAGCAGAATTTCCGTGGTTTTTATCTTCGGAGTTAGAAGGACCAGTGTTGTTACATGCATGCCACCTCCAGAGGGGTGGAAGGGAAGTGAATATATTTTGGAATAATAATTTTTGGGAGGTCACCATCATTCATTTTTATCTGTTTAACATACCATTGAAACTCCAGATTTTTAAGTTAAGCCCCAGGGGAGGGGGGTTGGGCATTCCCAGAGGGATTTGACATTTTTGTTGATGCCAAAGTCAAATTCCCCACCCCCAGGCATCTTATAATGCTACCAGTACATTTTTTGTTCTCTTGGTGAATTTAAGATTGGCAATCATGTCAAATTCCCCACCCAAGGGAGAGGAGTTTATGTCAAATCACCTGGGTATGCCCCCCTGGGGCTTAAAATTGATACGTGCATAAATGTACGGATTGGATCAATGATGGGAATGAAAAATGTTGCCAGTTGTGGAAAGGTGGCCATTGTACAGAGGTTTCAATATGGAGTAATATTGTATGGATTGGATCAATGGTGGAGGTAAAAAATGCTGGCTGTTGTGGAAAGGTGGTTAATTGTCAGTGGAAATTCGATTTCATCAATACTTTGAGTTTTTTATTTTGGCAATAATGGCAGTATTTTACAAAGGTTGATCAACCACAAGATTGAATTATTGATATATTGAAAATCACTCATGGTCACATGTACTAGTACTTGATGCATGTAAAATGAGGTCAGCATGGACCATTGATGTTGACAATACTCAATAACTGACTTCTTAGATTAAAAGCCAGAAGTTCTATGAAGTAATACAGATTCTTAGTAATGAACTGGAAAACCACCCAAAGGTATGTGAACTTTGGTAACTACTATACATTGTAACTTTGGTAACTACTGTACATTGTAGCTTTGTTTTATGTAAATATTAGAATTTCATTAACTTTAGTACTGTGAGCCTTAGCGAGCAGCAACACTAATCTTGGTCTTGTGTTGGGCTTCCTGTTTCCAAAATTAGCTGCTGAATTTGAGATTTGAGGATTTCACTTTGTGGAGATGATAAATTGGGAGCCTGTCAGACTACATGTGTTCTGTTATTGGTCAGTGGACAATGTTCACAAAGCACATCTGTGAAACAGTATGGTTACATCATGAGTTTTAACCCCAGGGGGAGAGTGGGGTGACTCCATTGTAAATAGGATCAGCTATGCTCGCCGGGAATTTGGAAGATGTGGAAGATATTGAATTTTACTGTTGGATGTGAATCTGCATCTACAGGTGCATTTTATTAAAAGCCCTGAATAATTTATTTGGGTTATTTTAATTTTTAGTCTCGAGCTGCGCTTTCTCTTTTGGGATACTGTTATTTTCAAGTTCAAAATTTTGAAGCTGCATCAGATTGGTAAGTCATCATAATGGCCAGGTATCTATTCAATTTAAGGTCCTAATCAAACAAGAATGTAAGTCGATCAGCAAAAGTTTTGACTTGCACCTTGTGTGACTGCTGACTTGCATGGACTTGTGAGAAGTAATGCAAACTTGAATTGACTGACAATTAAGTGTGTAGTGGTGTTTGAGTATTTTGCATGTCAAAACTTGCATTGACTTGCATCTTGTTCGATCAGGTTCTAATCTTTAGACATAACTCAGTGAACATCAAGTGTCAAAATATCGTCAATTTGATATCAGTGACTTATAATAACTCTTTGTAATTTATAGTTATACTAATTATTGCATTTGATATGTTGTTTTGGTTATATGTAGCTATGGTCAATTAACTCAGATTCACCCTGAAGTTGATGAATATAAACTGTACTATGCTCAGGTATAGTGCTCTCCATTTATTGTTTTCATTTATACATATATACAAGGCTGTACTAAACAAGTCATCAGACAAATACGTCATAAATACATGTGAACCAAACACATTTCACCACATTGCAAGTTACAGTATTACCAATTTTTTGAAACTTTTAATTTTGTCAGGCCAGACTTGCATTTTTATTGTGACAGCTCAAATTTGCCTCTTGCTTGACAACTGACCTGCTGATCTAACAAAAAACAAAAACACAACTTACAACAACAATAACAAACCCAAGGCAATCCATATATTTAGATCTTACTGTGTGTGTTTTCTTTTCTTCAACAATTTAACCGCTGGGTATCCTGTCTGTTTAAAATTATTTTAGTAGCCTTATATCTTGATTTTATACAACTCATTCCTCCCTCCCCAAATTCCTTGCAGTGGCATTGTACATAACATGATCTTATTGTATACTTTGCTTACACATTTTACTGTATTGTTAATTTTAGTCCTTGTACAAAGCCTTTATGTATGCAGAAGCTATGAAAGCAACATTTCAAATAGAAAATCCTATCTATCAATCCAAGGTAATTCCATTAAGTGTATTGGTACTAGCCTTTATGACACACAGTCTGTGATAATGATTACCTGTGTTTTTAACTTTAATTGGATTCTGTATATTTCGATCTGATTAATTGGCCAATGGTCTGTGAGGTAGAACTTGTTTGATTAGTGTTGATTTGCATAGGCTTTAAACTATACAGTACCACCATACCTCATTGGGAGATCTGGAAAAATTGTAATTCCAAAGTGTATTCTTGGCCCTTCATGTAGATCTGAAGTTCACCACATTCTGCAATTCATTACAACTGTCTATAGGTTCTTAAACTTCAAGCTGCTATTAAATATGAGGAAGAAGACTTGCAAGGAGCAAAGGTACTTTACGTTATTGCTACATGTATAAACCTCTGATGTTTTTTTTGACTATTTCTATATTTTATAATAAATCCAAGTGGATACCAACTACATGTATTTACCTGCTAAATGCTACTACATATCAAATTGCTGAAATATCTTTTAGGTTTTGCATTTTCTTTCAATGGTATTTGTCAAGTGTGACTGCATTACAGCGGTGTCTTCCTTGTAGAAAGGTGTTCGTTTTACATAGTTGCCCCACTAAGAGAGATTTAAACTGTTCTAGAGAGTTGTCCTAAACAACCATAATATTGTTTTCAGAGTATGGTGGAGCAGTGCTCAAATGAAGATCCAGACACTGAGGTCAATCTAGGGTGCTTGCTATTCAAGGTACAATTAACTATTATCAATAAATATAATATTTTTCAGTCCATTCTGGCCTCCTTTAATTTATTGTTTGAAAAAGGAGGATATTGTAATGCAGCCTTAAGTGGGGTGGGGTGGGGTAATTGTTTAATATAGTTTTATATTTGTACAAATGCATATACATTGTACATGTAGCATGGATTCTTGGGCTCAAAGACTATTGCAGTAATTATTGAGAAAAGGTAGTGCTGAAGGGTCTGAGTCAACTACTCCTAAAAATACCTTTCTCTTTCTAATGGTACAATGTATTGCTGTATGCATGTTTATTGTGGTTCAGAATATTATCTTTGGTTGGAAATTTTTTACCACCGTGTGCAAAACTATGCATCGTGCCAGACTAAAGTCTCGATTAGAATTTGGTCAATAGGTTACCAAAAATCCAGACAGAGGTGGAGTTTTCTATACAATGTCTATACACTTTGCTGGCTTCCTGGTAACCTATTGACCAAATCCCAATTGAGACTTTAGTCTGGCTGGATTCATAATTATGCACATGATGGTAAAGTGGTTTGATTTTCTGCTGGCATTGTGTTATATTCATTATCTTAATCTGGAGGTACAAAAAAACAAAAATCAAACTGGTTTGATCCCAACCCAAATTTTTTCTAAGCCACAACATATATTTACTGCTGGTAGGCTGCTCTTATTGACCCCCTGTGTATTATTGGTATTATTAATAGTACTTACACCAGGGACATTTTCTTCCTTCAGGAAAAGCACTATCAAGAGGCATGTCAGAAATTCCAAATGGCAATGAATATCTTGGGATATCAACCAGGTAATGTTAAAGCACAATTACTATTTGTCTACTGGAGTATTGTAATTGAAACACCTTGGAGAAAAAGTATATCAGATATATTTTTTGTAATTCTATCATCCAATGGTATGTTGTTGTTGCATTGTAGATCTGTCTTATAGCATTGCCCTGTGTTACTACTACCTCAAACAATATGCGCCAGCACTCAAACACATTGCTGATATCATAGAGAGAGGCATAAGAGAACACCCAGGTCAGTACATCATACAGAGATATATGTTGTTTGCAGTCATTGCTTGCTTGCTTTCTTAATGCTTATACACTTATTTCAAAAAACGTTGTCACCATTCAAAGCAACAAGCGTCAAGGCAAGCCCGAAATAAATGCTGGTTTGTGCTGCTAATAATCGATAATGTATTCAAATCAGACTTGTTGTCAAAAAATTGAGTGTGGTATACTAACAAGGACTTGAAAATGCTCACATTTTGTAATTAGTTCACTAGAAACATTAAGTCTGATTTGAAGACATTACAAACAAAACCAGCATTTATTACGCTCTTGGCTTGATGCATTGCTCTGAACTGCGACGATGTTTTTTGAAATAAGTGTATATATTTATTATGTATTAAGGCTCATAATAATTTCGTAGATTTACACGTTCCATTCTTTGAAGAGCAATTTATGAAAACTGGACCAAAGGATAAAATTGAACCACATTAAATATTACAAAATTTGATCAGTAGGGCACCCTAATAAAACACTAATAAACAACAAATATTCTCCCAAAATTCTACATTTTAAGTTGATTATTGAAGAGAAGTTTTGGTTTAAAAAGAAAAAAGAACAACAGGGCTGAGTAGAGGACATTATCATATTTCTATTAATTTTATTGATGTTTGATGTTCTTCAACTTTAGAACTCAGTGTTGGCATGACAACGGAAGGTATTGAAGTCAGAAGTGTTGGAAATACAAAGGTAACTACAGTGTAAAACAATGTTGCCTTGTATTGATGTAGTGCAAAGGTTAAAAATAGCACTACACTGTATTTTGATTTGCGTATTTTCAAGTTATGTAAATGAATACAGAATAATGTTTACTTTAGAGACCATGATGTTACTAGTGAATAATAATTTCACGTCTTTTTTTTCAGGTTTTGCACCAAACAGCACTCATAGAGGCTTTCAACCTAAAAGCTGCCATTGAATATCAACTGAAGAATTGTAAGTTTTTGATTTTAAAGAATGGACTGTAGAGTTAATTAAAAGTCATTGCAGTACTGTTAGGTGTTTGTTTATATTTAGCATTTTATTGATAGATGAGTGTGTTTTTTATAGATGAAGCAGCTCAAGAAGCTTTAACAGACATGCCACCTAGATCAGAAGAGGTAATTACAGCTTGACGTAGTAGTTTTAATTTCTTTCTTGGTAGTGACTATTAAATCACAATCACTTTAATATTTGTTAAGGTAGCTGTCTTCTGTTGAAAAAATGAAAGAAAAATCATTCCAACCACAATTTGCTGGACCAACATTTAATGCTGATTTCAAAACAATTAATGTCTCATTTTGACTTTTAATAATTAATATTTAGGAATTAGATCCAGTCACCTTACATAACCAAGCTTTAATGAACATGGAAACACAGCCAACACAGGTAGAAAGAAGACATGACTACATGTATTTCAAAGTTTATTTATAATCAAATTAGATTTTGACCTTAAGTCTGTTTTTAGGGCTTTGAGAAACTCCAGTTTCTTCTACAGCAGAATCCTTTCCCACCAGGTAATTAAAAACTCCACAGTGTTTTTGGTGGATCAGAAAAAGAAGTACTGACAGTTTGTAAATGTAAACATTTTTGTTGTACATATATATTTTGAGTTGTACAGTTGAACTTCTTGTAAGCAGACAGCCTTAGGGCCACAGGTAATAGACCTTAAGTTTATCACAACTAGTGTGACATTATAAATTGTTTATCAGAAAAAGAGTTTACTGTCACATTTGTCATATCAATTAACATTAGTAAAATTGCAAAGTTTTTGGGAGATTGCTCTTTTTAAATGAATTGCTTTGAAATTTTGGTAACAATTTCTTCTTGAACTATTATAAAAGTCCCTATGATGCAATTTGTTATTTTTGAAAATCATTTCTTACTAGATACATGTAGAATAGTAAAAAGTAATTTCAAAATGCAAATGAGATGACATCAAAGGAGTCATTTGCTCTATCTCCATGGGATATTTAATTTGCAACACATTCTCTTCAATTCAGTATCAAATTTGCTTGACTAAACTGCATATTTTATCTAATATGCAAATTATTTACAAATGGGAAAACTCCAGTATTTTGGATAGATTCATTTTTGTATAATAAATGTTGCCTCTTTTGACGTTCTCAAATTAGTATAAGTCAGAACACTTTAAAATGCTTATAACTCAGAAATAGAAAGTCCACATGTGGTAATATTAAAATGTCTTAGTTATCACTGTCTTGATAAATAAGGGATGTCTGTAACAAAAACAAAAAGGGTGAGGTGGGCTTTAAAACTTTGAGCATTTTTAAGAAGAAATGTACAGTGTATGGGCATCACATGCCTGGCAAGCCTTGTTACCATGCTAAACACATGTAAAACATGTATTTCTTTACAAAAATTCCACAAAAATTATTTTAGCTTCAAAAATCCATCAGGGATGGCAAGGGCAATCTTTACAAAACTCTGCAATTTTACTAATATCGATGTGACAAATTTGATTGTAAATTCATTTTCCAATAAATCAAATATTTTATGATGTTGTGCTAGCGTGATAAGGGTCTATGGTATCCACTTACAAGAGGGTTAAAATGTAGAGTTTGTTAGGAGAAGGAACTGATGGTTGTAAGGTGTCTGCCTAAGGGAGATCTATGTCCATTAGTGGAGTTTCAACTGTAATTGAAAAAGCTTTCTCAAATCTGTAGATTTAGAAAACATAATGCTTTAAGTTTGTGTTTTGTTATAGAAACATTTGGAAATTTACTGCTTCTGTATGCAAAATACCAGGTAAGTTGTAATTTATGGCTTTGTATATGTCTTTGAATTATTCACTTGTTATTTTTGTTCTTTTGCTATACACAAGAATTGTACACAGTAAATTTGATGGTGTTATGATTACAGCAGAATACTATCAAGTGTTTTGACTCTACATAATTAGTGTCATCAATTCTATAATTTATGATTATAAATGCACATTTCTTCCCAAGTATTGAGACACATGTAAGTAGTGTAACTATGTGCATTTAGATAGAGCTCAGTCTGTATTCTAAGAGAGTTAAATCACAAATACTGGTTTCACTAGTGATGTTAAAGCATAAGCAACAACAGACTCAGTAAGCTCATCATTAGCATTGCTTGTCTTTTCTCAGTCACACCTAGATGTATGTGATAAATACTATTCTGAGGATGTACACTGTGTTGCTTATGCTTATGTTACCAGGTTTTACACTTGAATAGAAACTCCCTCTAAATTTTGTCAAGTCAATATATTGCTTCCCTGTATTTATGTCAAATATTGATCCACTTTTTATCTTTATCATAATTATAGTATTATGACTTGGCAGCTGATGTTCTTGCTGAAAATGCTCAACTAACATATAAATATTTACAACCAGTAAGTAATTATAGCTACCATAAACATGCCTGGACAGGATTGAACTTGGGTTTTAACTCAAGACAACTAAAATTCAACTATGGTAAATGCATGAAATCTAAACGTTTTGTAATAATTACAATCATTCTCAAGCAAGTACAAGACTGTATTGTGTTTTGCTAATGGAGATCCCACTTCACATGATCAAAGCAAATTATTGTCCAACTAATTGATGGTCAGGGAAGAAACAATGATAGTAGTACTAACAATTAACAGGCATATCAGCAAAACTGCAAATTAAACTGCTTTTCATATACCTTTGTCATAAACCGGCAATGATACATCAAACACTGTAAATAATATATCAGTGCCATCACTGTTTCAACGAAAACCTTGTCAAGTTACAGAAACGTTTTTGGGAGATATTCACGAAAATGTCAGATGTTTTGCTGATCAAAATATCACCTCTCCCAAAGTACAAGGCGTTATATCTCAAAATCGTATTCACTGAATTTTGGTCACATTTGATATTTTGTTCTTTGGCCCCAAAAGAGCGTGTTTACAAAATATTGAGCTTAAATACGGATAGATGTCCTTATAACGAAAGAAATAAAAAGGTTTTTCTGCTCTGTCAGTACAATATATACCTGTCTAATAAAGCGAATCTTCAAATTTCTGCAGTGAATAGATGGATTCTATGTATGTACAATCATTGTCATAATTGTTGGCATGATTGACTTTCTGAGGTGCATGCTGTGAATCTTACTGAAGACAAGTCTTCTTATATGCCCCTTTGCAATATTGCTGTGAAAACTTCAGGGCCCGGTTGTTTGAAAGACAATTAGCGTTAACCCAGGATTAACTCTAAAGAAAATCATTCAAGACATTTTAACCCAGGATTAGCGTTAATCACCCTTCAAACAACCGGGCCCTGAACCTAAAACCCCATGAGGTATGGGGAAAACAACCACTCTAAATTTCACATCACACTGTCCAATAAATAACAGCAAAGATTGTAGTTCAGCACATACATTGGTTAGAGTTTAACATGTATACTATATTTTTATTTCAGTATATGTATGATTTTCTTGATGCAACCATAACACAGCAGACTTCACCAGAAGAAGTAAGCACACAGTGTTTATTGTGGACATGGCATATTTTAACTGTGAATTAAAGAATAACATTTTATTTGGCAGGCCTATAGGAAATTTGATGATATGGCTACAAAACAAACAGAGACTTTAAGAAAGTTGACAAAACAGGTGTGTACAGTAAATGAGTGATTTACAGCGAAAATCATTGCATCGCAATCTCCAACGTCGGTAAGATTTTGGTATTTTCTGATCCATCCATCATTCTTGGGGGCAGAGCTTTCACAAACCCTTTCAGTGATTGGTTGATTTGAACAAAGCTCTGCCCCCAAACTGATTGACGGCTCAGAAAAACAAGATTTGTAATTTGCTGGTTGAGATGCAACGATTTTGGCTGTAACCTACAATGCATTATAAATTACCTTCAGAGATCTTGAGACTGTTGGTAGAACACAGTGTCAATCCTTTCATTGATCTTTGTCAATGTTTTTTTTTCAGTAAGGGTGTTATTAATACTCTGGAATAATAATAGGGTGCTTAAGCAAGCAACGTTTTTTTCAACATGGATGTTGTCGTGTATGTTTTTGATCGTGCATGTGCTGTCATAGATGAGATTCCCATTTTCGCTAGAATGTCAGTTGAGACTTTCTCACATTCTAGATTTCATCTATGACAGCATGTGCATGGAAAAATTGTATATTGTGTGATGTCTGTGTTGACAAAACATCTTGTGCTTAAGCTCCTTATTATGCTTTTACAACCCCTTCCTGAAGATTGCTCAAACATGCTGTCATATCTTGATCAATGCAAGTGGTTGTATTATTTTTCTTACAAGGTTCAAGAAGCCAGACAAAATCATGATGATGAAGCAGTCAAAAAGGCAGTCAATGAGTATGATGAGGCACTAGAGAGGTACATGTAGGCTTACAATGTATGTAGGACATGCTGTAAAGTGTTCTCTGTCTGTTTTGGGTTTATTGGACTGCCATTTGAGTCAGCGACTTGAAATAAAGTGCTTTTATTACCGTTACCATTACAAAATAGAGGTGTGGGAGGGGGTATGGGAATCAGAGTTCCTTGAGATTGTCCTTAAATTAGATATATTCTGTGTGAATTTTGGGTAGCAAGAAGAGCCAAAGAAATGAAAAGTAAGAAGTATGACAGATGAATGGGCCACTTGCACTAATAGGTCACGTAATCCTATCTCCCCTAAATCAAGCAGCACCATTAAAATTAACACCAGAAATAGAAAAAGCACCTTGATATTAGTAAAAGTGCAAAGCTTCAGCTCATAAGATGTAATGCAGGAGAAATGACAGTAAATTTAAGATTGGATGTTTTCCTAAGATTCATTTGGAAAAATGCATTGCATCCAGCATGGATGGCAAGCTCATACCATCCTGAATGCATTTTTCCAAACACATCTTAAGAAAATACATACCGGTAATCTTAAATTTGCTGTCATTTTTTTCTGAAACTTTGCATTTCTATTATCAAGGTACTGTTTCTATTTCTGGTGTTCATTTTGTTCATTGCTGCTTGATTTAGGGTCACATGACCTGTTAGTGCAAATGGCCTATTTATTCAAATCAGGAATTGCTAACTACTTCAGTCATCCATGTTATCCTTTTAGCACAACTTTAAATGAAGGTTGTCCTTAGTGACTGTAAAGACTGGCTGCAATTCTCCAGAATATTTTTTTTGGGCCTCTAAAAGAGCCTCCAGTACTTGTAACATTTTTCTTATTACAGCTTGTCTGAGTGATTCATACTGTTGACTAAAATAGTTTTCAATTGATGTCATTATTCTGTGATTTAATCTTGTCATCCATTCATCAGGTACATTCCAGTCTTGATGGCCCAAGCTAAGATTTACTGGGATTTAGAAAACTATGGACAAGTTGAAAAGGTATCTATGGCAGCACAATATGGACTTTGCTAAATAAATTTAATTTTATGTAAATGCTTGATTTCTTTTTAGATTTTCAGAAAATCAGTAGAGTTTTGTAATGAACATGAAGTGTGGAAGCTAAATGTAGCACATGTGCTGTTTATGCAGGTATGGTCACAGTTGGCATGCCAGTATTTAGTTATAATTCGAGGTCTTCTAAACCCACAACAAACATTTAATATTTTCTTTTTAATCGAAACTAGGAAAACAAGTATAAAGAAGCTATAGGATTTTATGAACCTATTGTAAAAAAGCATTATGATAATGTAAGTAATGGCTTTCAGTCTTGTGAGAATGTTAAAACTGGGTGAAGTGTCATGTCAAAATATAGTCTAAATTCATAGACTATGAATTTAGATTATATTTTGATATATAATGGTTGTTGCTTATAAACTCTTGATTGTTTGTTTGTAGATACTCAGTGTCAGTGCTATTGTTTTGGCTAATCTATGTGTCTCCTATATCCTGACAAGTGCTAATGAAGAGGTATGTTAGACAGAGTGCAATAATCTTTATTTGTGTTTTTTCTTTAAACTAACAGTTAATTCATGCGTTGCTTTCTACAATGTAATTCAGCTTGTGTTTCAATTTTTTTTCAGGCTGAGGAAATTATGAGGAAAATTGAAAAAGAGGAGGTATACTGCTTGCATCATTTGACAAATTTCGTCTTGTGTGACCTGGACAAAGAGTGAATTTTTGTTGCCTAGTTGCATGCAATGAGATGTTTTTGGTGGCTGTGACAATGTTAATTTTATTGTAACATGCTGTCAAGTCCTTTGTTTGGAAAGAGCATCTTTTTGGTGACAAGATCAAATCTGCATTTAATAATGCAAAGTTATATAGTCATCAGCATACAGTATCTTTGTTCTTGATTAAATTTATGATGCACATTGCTGCATTCTACTCCTGGAGTTGTTGCATACATTGCAGTGTGTAAAAGTTGCAGGGGTAAGCATAGTACAATTTTGCTATTACAGGCAAGGTTACAGGCAAGGTTGCTGCATCTGAACTTAATTTCCACACTACATGCTCAATGCATAGTGGCATTTACCACCATCATTTGCATAGTTACATTCCTCACCAGACCAAACTATTCACTGGGAATTGGTTGACTTATAGGCTACTGTGAAGCCAACAATGTGTTCAGAAAGCAATGGTGAAAACTCTGACTGCCTCTGTCTGAAAGTTTACTAGCTAGAGTTTTGGTAGCCTACTGACCAATTCCCAGTTGAGAGTTTAATCTGGCAGGGCCCTTAATTATGCAAACATTGGTAAGTTTTTTTTTTCATTGTAATCCACAGGAACAAGTTGCCTATGATGATCCTGACAAAAAGATATTTCACTTGTGTATAGTCAACCTTGTCCTTGGGTAATAATATTCAGCAAAATGTCCTCTTAACCAGCAATTCCCTTGTACTAAGGCCAGCTTTTTCCATCCATGTAGTCACACACCACAATTATATGAATATCTGTAAGCAAGGGTGGCTGAGTGGTTAAAAGCATCAGTCTGTCACCTCTGTGGTCCTGGGGTTGATTCCCAGAGGGGGCATCATGTTTGTTTATTCTATCCTTTGCTTATGGTTGTTCTCCATGTCCTCTGGTTTTCCTCCCTCAGTAAAAACAAACTGGTGAGCTGAGAGTATGTCTGAATATAATTAGAATGTAGTACTAGTGTGTGTGAGAGTACAGCGTCCCCCAGTTAGTGTGCAAGTTCTAGAAAACATTGGAGACTTCAATGAACAGTACTGTTTTCTATTTCAGTCTTTTTTTTTACCAATACCATCCATGCTTACCCTATCCTCAGCATACCATACTACCTTAGTAACAACTATGGTCATTGCATACATGCATGGAACATAAATGTTTTCATTGATTTCTGTGCCATGGACATGGTCACTAAATGCTGTTGTGGTGACCCTGCCTTCATAGGAAGGAGAAGCAAACTAAACTAAACTAAACTAAACTAAACTAAACTAAACTAAACTAAACTAAACTAAACTAAACTAAACTAAACTAAACTAAACTAAACTAAACTAAACTAAACTAAACTAAACTAAACTAAACTAAACTAAACTAAACTAAACTAAACTAAACTAAACTAAACTAAACTAAACTAAACTAAACTAAACTAAACTAAACTAAACTAAACTAAACTAAACTAAACTAAACTAAAATAAACTAAACTAAACTAAACTTAACTAAACTAAACTAAACCAAACTAAACTAAACTAAACTAAACTAAACTAAACTAAACTAAACTAAACTAAACTAAACTAAACTAAACTAAACTAAACTAAACTAAACTAAACTAAACTAAACTAAACTAAACTAAACTAAACTAAACTAAACTAAACTAAACTAAACTAAACTAAACTAAACTAAACTAAACTAAACTAAACTAAACTAAACTAAACTAAACTAAACTAAACTAAACTAAACTAAACTAAACTAAACTAAACTAAACTAAACTAAACTAAACTAAACTAAACTAAACTAAACTACCATGCATTTTTATTGTCATAAGTTTGACCATTACATTGTGTATATGTCATTTTTGTTACATTAGGACACTGTACAGTGCCAAAGGAAACTATGAGTTTGGCATATCAAGAATAATGAAGAGTTTGGAACCTTATAATAAAAAGGTACATTTATGTCAATAACCAGCAAGTCACAGTGTAATGTTCTCTAAAAATTTCAAAGTTTAGCAGCTTCAAATTTGAAGCAGTCATTGACACTTGCTAAGTGAATGCTTGAATAAGTGTTAATTCCTTATTAAGCCTGGTCCATGTACCAGCAACACAACTAGCATAAGTGTAACATGGGCCAGTGCTTAAGATGCCTAGTAAGTAGTCTGCAAAAATGCTGTCACCAATGGTTGTGGGGGACAATGTCCTGCAAGCAAACTCTGTAGTGACAGTATACAAGTTATATAAGTTACAGTATGTTGCTGCAGTATAACTTATCAGTATGTTATAAATTAAGTTACAGTTATGTATAACTTATCTCTTTACAGCTTGGAACTGATACTTGGTTTTACACTAAAAGATGTTTCCTGTCACTCATTGAAAACATGGTATGTCACATCACATCATGTAGCATTTGATACTTATTGGTTGAATATTTAAAGGTGTTATTTTTCCCTTCAAGGCCAAGCACATGATAATGCTACGTGACAGTGTGATTCAGGAAATTATACAGTTCTTAGAACATTGTGAAAGTAGGTGTTGTCATGTAACTAGAGCAGATTTTGTATGAGTGTGAAACGGATGGCACCGTGCCATGACTGTCAGTGCCGTGTTGTCTGTAAAAACATTTGAAATTTCTGTTGTGATTATGTGGTGCCATTTTCACAATCATACAAAATCTACTCTATGATATTATAGCAGGCTGATAAAATAGCTGCCCCATTCTCATTCATTCTGCATTGAGTTATCAAGGAGTTATCTGGACAACAGGGCTGGAAATTCCCTACTGATGACCTGCATTGATTAAGCCGAGGTGGTGAATAACAACATAAGTAATGATAGATAACCTTTGACAGATTTTTCCTAGTCTTTGTGGCATACTCTGCATGTTTTTATAAATTTCTTATCCAATCAGAATCACTATCCAAATCTGGGTAGCAATATATCATCAGTATGGACTTATCAGCTGTGTTGTTATCTTGGTGCCACATTAAGAGTGAGTTGAGGATTTGTTTCCTTAGCCTACTCTTATAGCTGATTGAATAATTGATATCCCTCATCCCTCAAATGCAATAATAGTCCATGCAGTTTCCATTTGCTAGAGTCTGCTGAGCTTCTTCATAAAAGGTGCATTTGTTCAGGGTTAGCCTTCTTTTCAAGAAAGACTCATGGGATGAAAATCAATAAATTTTCTATGTTGTTCTTAGTCAAATTATTTTGCTTCTCTTGCTGGTATTTTTGAATTTTCTTCCTTGACTCTAGGCTAACCCTAGATGCCAGTGCATCTGTTCTTTAATTTTAACTGCTGCCTGGTTGGCTCAGTTGGTTGAGTGTTGGTTTCTTGTGTGGAAGGTCAGGGGTGGCTTCCTGCCATATTATTATTTTCAGTGTCTTTAAATAATTGTGGAGAAGGTGCGCTGATTTTGGATTACAAAATGTTTGTCAATCACCTGTCAATCACATTGTGCTTTCTCACTTCAAGTTGGATTCCTAGAACACTACAGGGCCCACAGTAATTGGCTTTCGAAGCTGTTGTGGTGTCCCTGCCTTCATTGAAGGAATAAGCTTGTAAATAAATTAAAACAGCAATACGAACAAACTTGAAAAAGCACTCATAAATGGGGGGAAGAAAAGGTGTCCACTTTTTTTCTAATGTTTTCTAACATATTCTTCTTTGTAGTGTATGGAAAGAATGTCCCTGCTCTTATTGAACAACCACTGGAAGAAGAACACATACACCCTGGCAAAAACACTGTAACTTATGAAGCAAGACTGCTAAAGAGTTTGTTTCTAAGGCTTATTTAACTGCTGTTTGTGTTGCTGTATCTACATTACACAGAGTGATAATTTCTGAAATATTTAATGTATAGAATATACAAAATCTGATTGTTTTGCAATACTACATGTATCAGGGGATTGTCAACCAACAGTTCACTTTCAATCCACCAACAATATATAGCTAAGCCAAATTACATATAATGTTATGTGCAGTGTACCCTGGGTATTGTACCTGTGAGCTTTGGCTAGCATTACATTCTATTAATAATGATCTTAGCAAAATATGAGCTTTTCTCACCCCTTGCATGACATTCTATATTTTATTTGACAAGAAACAAAAATATAATATTTGAAAAGACCATACCAAAGTTAGCAAAACGTGAAATGTTGAGGTAGTTTTGATCTAGGGGGGTTTGGGGGAATCTGATCGTAAACGGACGGGGATGCTTGTCGTACCTTTTAGGGGTCAAAATCTCCAATCTGGTCCCTATTAGGACTTTAAGGGTGTCAGACTTAAGTGGACTACCAGAGACATAGCTGGTACCTTTTAGGAACTGTTTTGGGTAAATAAACTACCTAAAATAAGCATGAAAGGGATGATTTCAATGATCTGAATTGAATCTTCAAAGCACATCGATAACAAAGTGTTTCATTACTTTAATTCTTTATAATTGGTACCTTTTAGGGGTAGAAATGAATTGTTGTCACACCCACTCAGGTACCTTTTAGGGGTCATTTTCAAAATTTCCGATGAGCATCCCCGTCCTCTTATATATAGGAGTCCCCCCCTGGGGTTTTGATGAAAAATGCCAAAGTTATGGGTGGTCGAAGTTGGTGCTTTTTCTATAGAAACGTTCAGTAGAAGGCAACATGCTGCCCTCCAACGAATGTTTCTATACAAAAAGCACCAACTTCAGCCACCCATAACTTTGACACTATTCATCAAAACTAGAGCGATAGCACTAAAACCGTGAAACAAGTACTAACTAAAAAGTACAAATAGTACTAATGAAACAATAGAATACAAAGGGTTTTGCTACTATTTGTCTCTATTTAGTTACTAAGTTATTTCACGGTTTAAGTGCTATCGCTCTACCTCAAAATTGCAATTTTTGTTAACTTTGGTGTGCTCTTTTCAAATATTATATTTTCGTTGCTGTTAATAGAGAAAAAATTTGAAATGTCATGCAAGGGGTGAGAAAAGCTATGCAAGGGGTGGGAAAAGCTCATTGCTTGCCAAACCTCTGAAACACTTTGTCAGTTGACTGATGTAGCCACTCCAGTAGAAAAGTCATTTACAGTACTTGGAATCCCCATTTCCTGAATACTCAGTTAAATTCTCAAACTTCCCCTTGGGTTTAATTGTTTTAGTACTATTAGTTTAATGCCTCCAATTTCTCAAGCCAACCAATTTCTCAAACCAATTTTTGTTCTCCTTGGAGGTTTGAGAAATTGGGATTCTATACTGTATATCATTGGACTACCTACCACTGTCGATTTTTATTTCAAAGAATGTTTTAAATATATTACCTGGTACCTACTTTTGGTTTAATATTATGATCTGATGATAGAGTTGTTCCAGGCAAAGAAATATGATAACTCCTACTTTTGATTGTAGAGTGGAACTATCAATAACAGTGGGGCTTTGTTAATGAACTTCATATTAGGTGACATTTGTGATGGCACCCTGTAACTTAGAGCACAAGGCAGAAATACAATTGAACTTCAAATGTATGGTTGAAGCTGCATCAATCAAATGGATTCAAAGTCCAGTGAGAACAGGAAAATCCTGAACAGTGTTGCAGAGATTTGGCCAGTGATTCTTACAAGATAATTATTAACAAAACAAAATGTGAGCCGAAACTATGGCACCCAGGGTACCAGGGGTGTAAAATTGTATATAATACTATCATGTAGACAATCAATTAAAGAAGTGATGTTCACAGCAGTTACCTATTATGAGTGACAATGATAGACCAATTCCATATATAGTAGTTTTCACTCCTTTGCTTGGGTAATTAAAATCAATTTTCTCAGACCAGGTGAAGATTGAACAGAGAGAGGACTTCTCACAAAGTCAGTCCCCCAAGCGGCAGATCCAAGGGGGGCCCTGGGGGCTGGTGCCCTCCCCTTCCCTACTTTTAATCATTTCTCTCTCTCTCTCTCTTTGTTGTTGTTGGTTTTTATCATAATTGTTAATTGAATTTATGCACATTAGCTCAAATTTCACACTCTGCTCGTGCAAAAGAATAATCATGATATGTTGTTTTTGCCCCTCAGAATTTTATGGCTTGCTAAACTTTAGAAGGGGGTTTGAGGACGCCCCCACCAATGTGTTTTGTAAAAAGGTCTACTGCTGTCTACAATGTTCAGTGGTGGATCCAGGGGTTTCAAAGGGGTCCACGGAATCCTCCTTGAAGGTTTTAAGCCATTTTTTTTGTCAAACATCAACCAAACAACAGAGTATTATACGCAGCTGGGTTTAAGAAACGGAACCTCTTGGAAAAATCCTGGATCCGCCACTGATGTTGTGAATGGCTTAAAAAGGGTGCAAAGTATAATATGAGAGAAAGGGGAAAGAAAGGACAGGAAAGAGAAAAGGTAGTTCACCCTTTTCTGCTCCCCACAGAGGGCCTAGAGTGTTTATGACAATACACTGGTTTAGACAAATCCCCATAAAGGCCTTATACAAATCTTACCTTATTGAGCAGCCCATCTCTGTCAAAGTATGGGAGTAGCCCCCTCGATCCTTAAGTTGGACTCCATAGTAATTAATCTCATATCAGTTCTTTCACTTTTTTAAAATAGATGAAGGACAATTTTTTGAGAATGACAGCCTGAGTATCAGCCGGGGGGGACTCCATTGTAAAGGGATCGGTTATACTTGTGGGAAATTTTAAAGAATACCCCGGCCTAAAAGATACCGAAAGTCTTTGGCTGGAGGATTTTTAACCTCTAAGAGATACCAGCAATAACAAGCTAATCAACATTATTATGATGAACATAAAATTGAAAGGTCGAGAGTTGAGAACAAGATATTGAGAGATGGGCTCATTTGATACCCTAAGAGAGACCAGGAAATGCTAAAACTCTGAACTTCAATTTTTAGCACCCTAAAAGATACCGATTCATTGATTTTACCCCTAACAGATACGACGAACATACCGATCCTTTTACAGTGGAGTCCCCCTGGGAGTATCATTCTCTGTCAAAATGGGAAAGGAATGGAGGAAAAGAGAAAAAGAGAAGGGAACGGCCCTCCTTTTGCTTCTCTCTCTCTCACTTTCTCTCCCCCTAGCCATCCCCCAAGGGCCTGACAGGCTAGAATGTAAACATAAAATAGAATAGATCCTACCACTTTCCTAGCTTCCTACGCAAACACTTTTATGTTCCGATCTCCAGTTTTCCGTTCCCCCAAAAAACTTTATCAAATATCACCACAGGAGGCCCAAACGTTACGACAAATATGACGCATGCGCAGACAAACTAGTCGCGCCATGCCACTTGTCTGTGCAGCTAGCAGTGGCGGGCAAGTTAATGTTGTGAATCGATGGTGAACCTCATTCATGCCTTAGTTTTGGCTGTTGTATGATGTCACATATTGTGTAAGCAAGGTAAGTGAATACTTTGTAGTGTTAAAGTACTGTTTTCAGTGATAGAGTCATATAATTAAATAAACATAAACATAAACAAATACGGTTCTACAAGTACTTTTGGAAATTCGGTCGGTGATGAGAAACCGTCTCGAGCATCGAGGAAAAAATCGCACAATTTAATTGTTTAGCATTTTAAACTTACCGTTAAAATGATCTGTTTTTGTATTTGTTCTTACGAGCTACCACCGTCGAAAAACGAAAATTTGAAATTCGAATATTCTTTCGTTTGACTCGATCGATCTCGCGAACCGTCTTTCTTTCACGCTTGGTGCCTCAAAACCTATTCTCGGGCAGGCGATACACTAGAAACTCTTGACCCTGAATATTGCAAACAGTGTGAAATTGCTGTGAAGGTTTCCTTCGGCGCCATGAACTTGAGGAGATTGTACTTTTAGCCGGTCGTTTCTCCCTCTGGTCAAGGGGAGTTACTAAAACGAGTATCGAGTAATGCACTAGTCAATGTAAACCCCCGCACTCCCCTGGCCTGGGGCAAGTACAAAACCTGGACCCCCGTATCTGGACCCCCAAATGGACCCCAATCTGGACCCCCTTTAAAAATTTGAAAATAAATGAATAAATAAATAAATAAATAAATAAATAAATAAATAAATAAATAAATAAATAAATAAATAAATAAATAAATAAATAAATAAATGAATGAATGAATGAATGAATGAATAAACAAACGAACAAACAAACAAATAAATGAATGAATGAATAAATAAATAAATGAATATCAAACCAAACAGGAAAAAAAATAATATCATAATAAATATAATATAACGGTTATATTATTTGACCTGAACTTGACCTTTACAGTCTGATTGTTAACACATTTTGCTAATATTGTACCTTAATATTTTTCAGTAATGAAGGTAAAATTTATATCTGATTTTTGCATGTTGATTCTTTTTTCACCTATCTCTTGATTAATGTCAAGTCATAAATGTGAATCCCATTCTAATTTCTAGTGTTTCAAAATACCAAATGCAGCTATTCTCGAAAACGTTGTCCATATAAAAAATCCAGTTTGTCATTTCCAAATACAGTATCACGTTTCCTATTAAATATATATTCATTGTTTTAGTGCCAATTTATCCAGGTTGCTCCAGATTATTCATAGCTGTGAAGCTGTGAATTCCACGTGTACAAACCAAATTTTGTAAAATGAATATGTCTTGAAACATGTGATATTTGTAATCGTCAAACTGTCTTTTTATCTGGACAAGTTAATGAATATTTTCCACTTCCAAAAGAGACCTGAAAAAATCATCTTTCATTGTACAAATTGTACATTTTTTGTTTAATTTCTACAACTTTAGTTGTCAGTAGACTACAAACACAAAAAGTTTACAACATAAATAGCACTAAATTGTGCTAAATTATTCCAGCAAAATCCAATTGTTTTCTATGGTTTAATTAGTGCTATTTAGTACTTAATTGTGAATAGTATTGCACACTTTTAATGTTTGTACTCTATATCGAATTATTTATGATAACCAAAATAAAAATGGGATTAGCAAATGCAACCATAATAGTGCACTTGAGATACAATAACAGACGCATCTAGATACTTTTGTTTGCATTGAAATGACAAGGTTGTATTATTTTTCGATCACCCTTATCATTTTAGTCTTTGATTTAAGAAAGTCTTTATATTGTCTGTCAAATTTAATGTCTTATACATATTCGAAGGTCGTCTGCATGGAAGTGTGGATTTTGTTGTAACAAACACTCTTTGTTGACGTGGTAATGTTTGTTGTCATGTTTGCTAATCCACGTATTGGCCCTTTCTAAATAGAAGTAATCTTTTTCCCTTGTGTCGAATGCACAACAAGGTGTCTTTATCAGGATGAAATCTTTCACTTGGTGGGCCGTCTTTAATTTTGCCCCTACACCCTGCACACACCTTGATGTTACCCCGAACTTCAATTAACTCAAATTCTGTATTGATAGTTTGGAGTATGCGCTGCTTTAGGCGGCTTATCTTTTGAAACACGTGCAAATTTTACACGAAAACCTTCTTCGTTCACTGTTTTGGCTGTGTAGGTAAAGGATGAAATGTCTGGCACAGTGTTTTTAAGAACTTCACTAAGTGTTGGTCTCTCAGTAGGAATTTCATCTGCCTCCTTCTTCTTTCTTTTCCTAGATTCACCAGGTTTCTTGCCTGCATTTCTATTGACATTTGCTGTTGCTGCAGCTGTTAGGTTTGGGGCATCTTTTTTTTCCAGGTACTTTTCAATGCTTTCTTTTTTTTGAAAATATAAACCAGTGAGCAGCACGGAAACAGGTAAATTGTAAACTTAAAAACTTTTTATTACCTACGCGTTTCGACTGTATACGCAGTCTTCATCAGGGAATGTTTACAATGTGTAGAAAGTCACTGTATATATAATGTTTTACAATAGAAATTTTATCTACCGGAAACAGATATACGTAACTAATAAATGAGGAATGTTTGTACATAAATAAGGTTTGGGTTGGGGTCGTGAGTTTAACGCTAAACTCACGGACCCCAAAAATATACTTTAACATAGTTTTGCGAGGTTAGTGGTAGATTTGTAACAAACCACACAATTAAGATCTGGCATTATACTGTGGATAACACGCTTAATGCGAGCGTGACTACAGTTGAAAGTAGTCTTGAAAACGATTGGTTTATTAACGCTAACTTTGCGTTTGTCACTATTTATACGTTTGAGCCATTTAGACCGATACAAGTATCTGATCTCTCTGAATAAAGGCAGAAGAAAACTGTAAGGGTAACCACGAACTCTAAGTCTTTTCCAGAAGTTATCCCTAATATCCTTAAAGGAGGTAAAAGTGGAGCTATTTCTAACGTACCGCATAAGCTCTCCTTTAATAAATGCCTTCTTATTACTAGTAGGATGGAATGACTCAAAAGGTATATATAGATATTTGTTAAGAGGCTTCTGGTAAGTAGAAACCAATAGTTTACGCTGAGTGTTATCTTTGTAAATAAGCATATCTAAAAATGAAATACTAGTCTCGCTTATGTCAAAAAAGAGTTTGATTCGATCATTGGCAGAATTAAGCTTGTTTAAGAATTGCAATAAGTAGTCCCTTGAGCCAGTCCAGATGAAAAAAATATCATCTATGAACCGCTTATAGACCATAAGATACTCCGAATGTTGCAAGACTATGTCCTTCTCAAGATAGAACATGAACGCATTAGCGGCGGTAACCGCAAAAGGAGTACCCATTGCAATCCCAAAGAATTACAGTCATCTCGCCCCTCGTCATCTCACCCCCACCATCTCGCCCCCATTCTTCTGTTTGATGTTCAACAGCTACGAACAGATTGTGATAGTTAACGATCCCAAAAATTATTTAAGACGACATATCCAGAAGACTGTTGGTTGACAAATCAATTCCTTTATCAATTTTCGCATGAAATTACGTCCGTGAAAGGCATCAACTGATCGCCGTTAATATCTCAAATCGATTCGTTCTAGTTATCATTTTGGCATGAAATTAAGTCCGAGAAAGGCCTCAACTGATCGCTAATGGTAAGTGTTTTATTTAGATTAACCACTTAAGAAGTTTCTAGGAGTGAATTTTACTTTTGACGAAGCGGTTACAATTGTTTGTCATTATGGACATTACGAACGTACGCTATGTTTACAAGCAAAGAAGCGGACACCTTTTAGATGATTAAGTTTGCTTTTTAAACTGTCCTTTACAATAATCTAAAACTTGAAAACCTGTTGTTGCCAAATCAAGTAATTACTCAACGGAAAAACCACCAAAACCAGTAGAACTCCAAACCGACCAGAAAGACGCCAAAGTTTTGTGTTACGATACCAATGAGACAATTAGTCATGTGACTGAAAGACTTGACAACTAAAAACTGCTCAACTAGTATAAAACCAGAATTCTGGGTCCCTTCTTTACTCAGCACGAGTATTTGTATTTCGCTATTAATTTTTATTCAAACTTGATTATTCAGTTTTTCAAGCATTTGACCATTGAACTTTTTGACTCATTTGGGTGGCTCCTAAAGGAGCCGTTTTTGTGTGAGTTTATAGTTTTACTCAGCACGAGGGCCATACAGCTTAGAAACGGCCTCAGGAGCTGCTTGGATGTTTTGTCCCCTGATTAGTATCTCTCCCAGAGATCGAAGATCTTTGACTGGAGCTGGCGGGGTACTTTCGTCGCTGGATTCTTTCGGAGTTTCTCCTGCATGTACTAGACGAATTTGAAGAGAAACCAATTTTGCCTCCTGGCTCGAGCAGCTGAATTAACAGGTAGAAGGGAAAGCTGAGTTTTCCCTCCGGCGCGTCGATTGAGTGCATTGTGCCAGCCTTCAATGTCGTTGTTGGTTCTGACTGCTTCTTTGTAAACTGACCAGTTGGATGGACGCCAGACGGTTGACTCGATCCAGTTGTTCTTCGAAGTAGTTGACCAATTCTTGTAGCAGTGGGGTTGTGGCTCTGGTCTGGAGGTCTCTGAAGTTGTTTGGAATGCGGTTCTGCCGGTAGAAAATGGGAGGGCCCATCAGCTTTTGGATAAAGTTGTACATTCGCTCGTCGTCCTGATACTGTACTTGCAGACCGAGTTCCTGGACCTTCCACCACACAGCCTGTGTAAAGTGAAACACGCACCCTCTCATCGACGCTTGGGGGAACACCTCGCGGCAGGACTTCCATGTGGCTTTCTTGTAGTCCAGCGACAATGGTCTTCACAGCAGGTGGATCTGGCAGGGCGTTGGATATGGCTCGAAGAAACTTTTTTGTAGTCGAGGGCTTTCCGGCCGAGACATTAGAACGAATACCCATGGGTACTTGTTTGGCACAATCACCGTGTTTGACCGAAGATGTGATCGTAAACAGTTGATGTGAATGGATGGCGGCAGAGCTTGAAAGTACCGTCGATGTACCACGTTGACGCTTTACGGAGATGGTGGA
This sequence comes from Telmatactis stephensoni, assembly GCA_029948255.1. Classification (NCBI taxonomy): domain Eukaryota; kingdom Metazoa; phylum Cnidaria; class Anthozoa; order Actiniaria; family Isophelliidae; genus Telmatactis; species Telmatactis stephensoni. The sequence continues at coordinate 237,437 of JALIZF010001320.1, forward strand.
GCTGCTCACTGGTGGCAAACACGATGTGGCGTCTATCTTTCACACGGATGTCATCACGGAGGAAAGTCTGGCGGGAGGTGGCTGTGTCTAGTTGGAAGTCGAGGCCGGTTTGGGTCTTTAGGCCAGAGTTTCTGTCTGAGGCGATTGGCAGATCTGGCAATGTTGTCAACAGAGGCAAGTTGTCAATCGGTTGGCTAGTAATCTCTTCTGATAGAACCTGTGAATTGTAAAAAAGATAAATTAATAAATTGAAAAACAATGAGAAACTTTTTTTTCCCTTTCACTCTCCATGCACACATGATTGCTGAGTTGTTGACTGTATTTACCTCTTGCACTATAGCTGGAGCTGGGCGGAACAAGTTGCTGACTGCTTGCTCCTTCACTCGAGCACACACCTTGGCTGAAACCACTGACCCGACTGCTGGTTGATGGCTGTGGTTGTTTTTGGCGACGAATACTTCCCCTGGCTTTCTGGCAAACCTGTGGCTGGACAGCGGTTGTCTTCACGTCTGATGGTACACTGCCAGTCTACGGTGCTCCCGTGACGCCGTTTTACATTGTAGCTATAGCCGAGACTATCGAACAACTTTTCCCCGCGGAATATGGTAGATGCACTGACCGACCTCGTACGTAACTTCGGCAGGTTCCGACAGAAGCTGAGGACTGTTCTTCGATCGGAAGGGAGTCTTCGAGGGAGGCTTCCAGAGGCATGACGTTGGAACTGGCTGGCTCATCGACAAGGGACTGGTCTTCACTGGTGGTATCCATGGGTTTGGGTGGGAATCCGCAGGTTTGATGCTGCCACTGCTCTTGTCCATCAGCTGCCCAGCCAATGAACAATGCGTCTTCGTGGACAAGTTGGTTGCAGACAATGCAAATATCGGCCATGATCGTAGATGAAATAATTTCGTAAATAGTTTCGTAATTCGTTGTAATACTCAAGTAATGATAACGGACATAATTGACAATCCTTTTTATAAGTTTGCTTTGAAAACAAAAGGATCGAAATGTATCTCATTATCATATTAACCCTCCAATCACATTACACCTGTTGATTTCACAACAGGATTGTATACGTAATTAACATATTATTTTAACCAATCAGATACTCATGGAAACTTAGGAGAAAAACATACAAGCAAGGTTGAACCAGCAAGGATTCATGACCAACTTGTTTCAATAAATAATGTTTTTTCCAATTAAGGGAAATTTGATAGCCGATTTCGGTGGCTTAAATGCATGACTTTTTGAAAGGGCGGCCGAAAGGCGGTCATAACAACCAACAACAAACACTGCACCGCCAGGATGTTTTGCCGTTTCTTTTGAAGAATCGTCTGATTTACACTGCCCGATTTACACAGATAATATTGAATACTTTAAACAGATACTTCGTGATAGATAACAACTAAGAATTCAAAATGGCCAATTTCGAAAGGGACAAAACGAATAAGCTAGCTAAATAACCCGGACTCCATGCTAAAGAAATTTAGCGGCATAATCAGTGTCATAGGCAACAATCAACAACAAACACAGATTTTTTTGACGTGTTTCATAAAGAATTATCTGAATTACACAAATCAAATGAATACCTGCAAATAAATATTTGTTATAGATAGAAACTACAAGAGGAACATTTCCAAATGGACACCGTAATGATAAAATCATTCTATGATAGGAATTGCAAGACAATTAGCATAATTTTTGAGTCATGATTATAAAAGCATTGACCGAAGTCACTGACAAACATACTTGTTTGACTTGTTCTTCAAAAGAATCGTCTGAATTATAATTACAAATCAAAATGAAAACTTTTAAATTACATGTAATGTTGAACTATGAGTTAAGCTTTACTAATAATAAGAATCAAACATACAAACGTACAAACTGGAGCCAATAGCCCACGAAAATATGTCGGCCGAGTCAGCATTGAGATCGAAATACTACAAGCTGTTTACCATGTGAGTTTTGATTTAACTCCTCCAAATTGCTTTTCAAGTGCTTGATGAGTTGTAGGATCATGAGCTACTAAACATCGAAGTGAATTATTGAGTGAAGACATTCTTGTTGTTGAAGTTCGATCGTTTAATAAACTCGCGATCGGGGACGTTGTTGTTGTTGAAGTTCGATCGTTCAAATTTTGTGCTTTCTTGTCTTTTTGTTACGTAAATTGGCACCGTTAAACAAACAGACATGGCAATAGATGGGGGTAAGATGGATACTTGGACATGGCAATATATGGGGGCGAGATGGCAATAGATTGGGGGCGAGATGGTGGGGGCGAGATGACGAGGGGGCGAGATGACTGGATACCATCCCAAAGCTTTGGTGGAAAATATCAGAGCTAAATTCTGATTTCAAAAAGTTGTTTTCGAAAACTAGCCTGGCGAGCTGGATCAAAATCGGAGCTTCGGGCGCTCGAGCCTCTCGAAGGAGGTGATCCATAGGATTCTTATGGATCTTAGGTAAAATATAAAATTTAGCTGGGTTTACACAATGATCACTGTTACGCAAGAAACGTTTTGCATTTTGAGAAATAAACTGTTTGTAGATGTTCATAAGCCTCTTGCGTGAGTGAATATACCTTTTGACGGCTAGTATTCCAATCGTCAACAGTAACACGAGAATATGAAGACTCATCATGCAAGTGTCGCAGTGTCTCTTGTTTAACCCAGTCCGTAGGACTAGTGTAGGGCCAA